>JAXIVD010004571.1:0-27500 GCA_036785275.1 Cancer borealis | reverse complement strand
ACAACCTAACCTAACCTAAATAATGTACTACCATCAAATACATTTAGTCCTGTACTCCCTTGTTGTCGTCGCTTCATTGGAGTTCAAATACACAATTTTTATTATATATTTTTTTTAACCAATGCGTAACGAAATATGTTGTAAAAAGACTGACTAAAACTTGACGGTGTAACGAAGGTAAAAAAAAAAAGATAGATAAATAAAAAAAAAAAAAAATACAAACAGATGTAGCTGACTGAACAAAATAAAAAGGTATTCCAACTTTTTATATATTTTTTTCATGTTTTTTATATATATATATATATTAACTTAATTTTTATTTATTTATTTATTTATTTATTTACAAATCAACACACACACACACACACACACACACACACACACACACACACACACACACACACACACACACACACACACACACACACACACACACACACACACACACAATTAAATTCAAGGAAGCCACACATCAAATACACAAATACAAGTGAAGGAAGTTAACAAATTAGATCAAGAATTAACTAAAAGAAAATAAATCAACAATACCATATATACGAAGTTTTAACAATCAATAATTATCATGGTATATTTTCCTTTACATTTAGTTCACCCTGTCTCCTTCCCTTAACAATAGAATCCAACACCCTAACAGTTAATATCTCCTGAAAAGTCACTCTTCCTCCCTACATAACTTAAACGAACCTTCATCACCTTTCAAAATCACTTCCTCTCTTCCTTCCTTCCCCGTGCAAGCCTCTAAGCCATTATCATCCATATATCCTTCCTTGTTTTCATATATGTTTACTAACGTTACTGGGCTTACCTCCATTACCTCTCTTCATTGTTCCCTGCCAGTCATTCTTCATTATATTACTCTCTCTCTCTCTCTCTCTCTCTCTCTCTCTCTCTCTCTCTCTCTCTCTCTCTCTCTCTCTCTCTCTCTCTCTCTCTCTCTCTCTCGCATGCATCCTTTCAGCCAATCCTGCCTTTACCCTTTAAACCTTCCCCAACCTTTCTTGTTCTACCTCTTAATTAAGTTTCACACAGCTCTCTACCCTTCAAAGTGCTTTTAGATATATAATTTAACTTGTCTCACACCTCTTTCCTATATGATTACAGACCCATTTTTCAGTTTTTGTTTCGTGATTCGTAAATATTTAAAGAAGTATTGAAAAATGATAATGATGATGATGATGATAATAGCAATAGTATGTTAGTATATAAGGGAATGTGTCTGTGTTTTTGTCTAATTGTTATTTTATAAGCTCGTTGTGCCCCATATTTTGATTTTATTTCATCATAATATTCTTTAAACAGTGAATGGTTTTGGCACACAGAATTTATTATTTTGGTAATATATTCTACTAGTCTATTGCCTTGTATGGAAAGCAAATTTTTTCCATATCCCACTTTGATGTTTTCTTATATATTTTCTTATTAATTCTTCTTGAAGGTGAATATTTACGTATTATGTAATTTAATGTAATTTTTTCTTGCCCTTCGACATATTTGTATTAATATAAGTATATCGCCTCTTTTCTTTTCTCTTCCCCTGTAAACTTAAGGTTAGGAGGCAGGAAGGTCACTCATAAAGTACATAATAACAGGTATTTATCTCACCTTTAAAAAAAAAATGCAAAGTATGTAGTCATTTTATTACTATTACGAAAATTTCAGAAAAGTTGCCGCTGTACTTACGGTAAACAAACATGTATGTGTGTGAGAGAGAGAGAGAGAGAGAGAGAGAGAGAGAGAGAGAGAGAGAGAGAGAGAGAGAGAGAGAGAGAGAGAGAGAGAGAGAGAGAGAGAGAGAGAGAGAGAGAGAGAGAGAGAGAGATTATCCACCTTTAACAGCTCTCCTGACGTAAAGGGATTAGCTGAGCGCCACTACCAGCCTGCGGTGACACGATACACTACAGTTAATGACCTAATTATGACCTCAGCGTTGAAGATACCTTGAGGAAAGTTTTACTAGATTAATTCACGTAGTTTTAGTTTATATTTTATTTATTTAATTTACTTATTCTTGATGGTTCAGTATAGTTTGAGTGTATTGTTAGGTTAGATTAGGTTTAGTTAAGTTAAGTTAGGTTAGGTTAGGTTAGGTTAGGTTAGGTTAGGTTAGGTTAGGTTAGGTTAGGTTAGGTTAAGTGTTGGATCCTGAAAGATATTTGCGTTATGTTTACACGGTTAAGCAATAAACTATCTTTTTACACACACACACACACACACACACACACACACACACACACACACACACACACACACACACACACACACACACACCACACACACACACACACACACACAATTGGCTCACATACACCAATGAAAGTAATAAATGTATTGAAATAAATCCTAATTGGAAACGCGTGCTAATTTTATTTTTTTTATACCGTTCAAATAAGTATGGTTGGTTCTTAAGTATGCATTTGTTTATTTGTTTCCCTTGTCGTTTCTTATCTTGTGCATTGTTTTATTTTCTCTCTCTCTCTCTCTCTCTCTCTCTCTCTCTCTCTCTCTCTCTCTCTCTCTCTCTCTCTCTCTCTCTCTCTCTCTCTCTCTCTCTCTCTCTCTCTCTCTCTCTCTCTCTCAACAAATTGGGGAGGGAGGGACCAAGTGACGGACACCGCAACGTAAGTGATCAAGAATGCATTGCCTTGAGACCTCTACTCCCACGGCTACACACACACACACACACACACACACACACACACACACACACACACACACACACACACACACACACACACACACACACACAGACACACACACACACACACACACACACACACACACACACACACACACACACACACACACAGACACAGACACACAGACACACACACACACACACACTCTCTCTCTCTCTCTCTCTCTCTCTCTCTCTCTCTCTCTCTCTCTCTCTCTCTCTCTCTCTCTCTCTCTCTCTCTCTCTCTCTCTCTCTCTCTCTCTCTCTCTCTCTTCCCCCTCTCTCCCTCCCTCCCTCGTTCAAGCAACAAGTATCATCGTTTCATTAAACACACATCATGACCCACGTGTCATGCGAGTCATGGAACCAAGCAATAATTTTAAAGTTATTGATAACAGATAATCGTTTTCTTTGAAGAAAATCATTCGTAGAGAACCTATTAAAGCTGCAGATTAATACCGTAGATTGTCGCTGCAAGCACACTGTCTACAACTAATAAGAGTGTGCACAATGTACCCGCCGCCCCGTTCACTCAAAATTACCAACACACAACATTGACGGACTCTAAATAGCCCAAGAGTCCCTAGATGGTGACACAATACACAACCAACCATCCACCCGTAGATTGACGGGATCTAGATAGCCTTTGTGTCCCCTTGATGAGATGTCTTCATATGGGATGAACAGAACCTCTGGTTTATGAATGCGGTGCGCCAACAGAGCTGCTAACTGAACGTCACCAGTTTGACTTTGTGTAAGTTCTCCAGCCTCGGGGGAGATAAGCGTTACATATCCCTGTGCACACACTCGTCCCTTCTAGCTACAGGATATCAGAGCCATGGCACCAGTGTGACAGAGAGAGAGTAGCTCGACTTTCAGAGCAGTACATTTTTAATGCAGTACTGTCCCAGAGTGTTTGTTACACGAGGCAGGACTGGTGAGGTGGTAGATAAAGGTGGATAAGAGGAAAGAAGGAGCAGGGAAGGGAGGGGGTCATGAATCCCTTTGTGGTGCGTGTGGCACGTGGCATCGGGTGCCAGGTGTTGTGAGGGTGTGAGGTGCGAGGCCCACGGAACACCACCAAGAAATGAAACAAGCTGACAACCTCATGAGGTGGTGTGGTGTGGGCCGGCGGCGGCCACGGCCACGGCCAGTCTGAGGGTGTCCGGGGTGCGGGACACAGGTGCCGCGCACATCACTACACACCACACATGCCCCACTCGGGGAATGACCTCTGGGGCTTTATAGCCGACACGGTGGGCGGCATGGGCGTAGGGCGCGTGGTGGCCGCGGCGCGTGCAGGGCTGGCGGGGCTGGCGGGGCTGGTGGCGGGTCCGCCCCAACTGGTGCTGGTGGGCCTCGACTCCTCGGGCAAGACCACGGCCTTGCTGAGGCTCAAGTACGGCCACTACGTCAACGCCGTGCCCACCGTCGGCTTCAACTGTGAGCGGCTGCGTCGTGGCGGGTGCTCGTGGCTGGCGTGGGATGTGGGCGGCGCTGAACGTGTGCGGCCGTTGTGGCGAGCCTACACGCGGGGCGCCGACGCGGTGCTGTTCGTGGTGGACTCCAGCAGTGCCGCTGACCGCCTGGAGGAGGCGCACCACGAGCTGCACTCCCTGGTGCGGCGGCAGGCGGCTCAGAGCGCGGCCCTACGACGCTCCCGCCCGCCCCTGCTGGTGCTGGCTAATAAACAAGACCTGCCCGACGCCAGGCCGCCCGCTGCCATGACCGACGCCCTTGGCCTCACCGACCTACCGCCCACTCAGCCTTGGGCACTCGTCCCGGCGTGTGCCGTCACAGGCGAGGGTCTGCCTGAGGCCATGACGGCCCTGCGTCACCTCGTCCTCAAAACACGCCGCACCTCCCGTGGCTAACACTCCTTCCCCCCGGGGCTGCAGGTCACCCACTAGGAACACTTGACCACTGTCCCGCCCAAGTGCCATCCCGCCCACTGCCCAGCCTCACACGGCACCGAGGTGGTGGGCGGACAGGAAGGATGGGCAAGCAAACCCTACATTAGGCTGTGTGTGTGTGTGTGTGTGTTATTTTTCTTATGTGTGCGTTTGTGTGTGTATGTGCGCGCCGTGAATGCACTGTTTGAGAGGTCGTATTTATATTATGGTGTACTGTACAAACAAAATTTATTTATTGTGTACAAACAAACAAACAAACTCACATTATCATCCTTTCTATCAGTCATACCTCCTCCTCCCTACATGCCTCTTTGGACACATGTAAATAACTATATAATGCACTAAATATATCATCGTACATTATGAAGGTTTGTGTCACTCCCTTACCAGCTGCATGAGAGAGAGAGAGAGAGAGAGAGAGAGAGAGAGAGAGAGAGAGAGAGAGAGAGAGAGAGAGAGAGAGAGAGAGAGAGAGAGAGAGAGAGAGAGAGAGAGAGAGAGAGAGAGAGAGAGAGAGAGAGAGAGAGAGAATGGCAAGTTAATACGAAATCTATCTAAGTTGGGTCGAGGTCAACAAAAGTGATTCCCAAGACTTGTTTGTTTGTCTCTTATAGCCTTGCTGACCTCACCTGACCTCACCTGACCTGACCACTTGTTTACCGTACTTGTACTGTTCCCGTCCCTCCCCCCCCTCCACAGAGCACCTTACCTTCAAAACATTCACGCATAATAATAATAATAATAATAATAATAATAATAATAATAATAATAATAATAATAATAATAATAATAATAATAATAGTAATAATAATAATAATAGTATAGTGATAATATTTAGAGTAATAATATGAATAATAGCAATGATGATGATGATGATGATGATAGTACTATAGGGTGTCAGAGAAAGGCTGAAATAATAAGCCTAAAAATACCTAAGAGAAAGCAGTTTGTTTATGTTTTGGTGACGAGTTGGCAGTGTGTGTGATTTCTCTTTTATTTCCTCACTCCCTCCACGAATTTCAAATCCTACCATTGACATGTGTAATATATATGCCAATTTTCCTTAATTTCAACGTTTCTCTTGTGCACTTTCTTCACGCAGGAAAGAGAAAACGCTAATAATACAACATAGAACGTTTGTTTATACCAGTGTTGCCAGATGACGTTCTTCCTTTTTATCAACAGTGGAAAAATATAGACTAAATACTTCATAATTTCTTGGTTTACGTTCACTTCCAGACCTTAGAGAACTGTTAAAAGGAATGAAATGAAGCATAACTATCTATACATCTATACATCGACTGGCATTCACGTGATGGAAAAAGGCGAGGAAAATCAGGTTAGGAGGAGAAAGTAAGCTTGACCGAGATTGCAGACTTCCGTGAGAAAGTTTGTACATTTGTCAAAATTTTACGGACGAAGCCTGGACTTAACGACCCCAGTGGTGAGCGGAAGGACGTAGTGTTATACGTACAGTTTGAATACAAGGAAAACATTGTAGACTCAGGGTGGGATGAATGTTTACATTATAGTGTTTTCTTGTATAATGTTAAGATAAAACTAGCTATATTTCAAGGTCAATTGCTGAGAGAGAGAGAGAGAGAGAGAGAGAGAGAGAGAGAGAGAGAGAGAGAGAGAGAGAGAGAGAGAGAGAGAGAGAAGCTGCATCTGTCAGCATGCCTTGCGTTCTTCCCTAGAAAGTTAAGAATGAGATGAGGTCAAGTTTGAACCCTGGCAGAGTACGTGTTTCAAGTAAAGTGTATAGTACGTGTGTACATTACATTACATTACATTACATTACATTACATTACATTACATTACCCAAGGCTACTGGAACCATTACTATTATTTATATATTATTATTATTGTTATTATTATTACTATTATCATTATTATTATTATTAATACTGTCATTATTATTATTATTATTATTATTATTATTATTATTATTATTATTATTATTATTATTATTATCATCATCATCATCATCATTGCTGTTACTACTGGTGTTGGTGGTGCTGGTGTTGCCTATAACTGCATATAAAGACTACAAGAATGTGTGACTTGCAGAAGGAAAGAGAGAGTGAGGGAGATCGCAAGAACCGGTGTGTTGGCATTTGACACCAAGGAGTCCTCTACCTCGCCTGGCACGCTGCTCTCAGGGAAAACATTTACCCTTTGATCTTATTGTTGTCATTGTTGGTGTTGATGTAATATTCCATTTATATATCACATGTTGTTGATTGACGTTCTTGGTGCTATAAATTGACTAAAAAAAAGAAGAAAAGAAGAAAAAAAGAAGAAAAAACACCTGGGAAAAATTGGGTACAGAGGCAACTTGTAACGAAAATATTGAGTTAGACATGAACACAGTTATGAAGTGTGTAGCAGTCTGGGTTAAAAGGAATAAAGTGTTGATAAGAGACGTGTGTGTGTGTGTATGTGTGTGTGTGTGTGTGTGTGTGGCACCGGAGACACTAATTTAAACTACAGCTTAACACTAACCATTACCCATACATCCCTTATCTCCCTTATCCGCCCCCTTACCTCCCTTCCCCCCCTTATCTCCCTTATTCCCCCTTACCTCCCTTACCCTCCTTACATCCCTTACCTTTCCTTACCCACCTTATCCTCCCTTAACCCCCTTATTCCCCTACCTCAACCCCCTTAACCCTAGCCTTGGTTGTGTTAGTGTACAAGATTCGTTGCTTCGAGTCACCATACAGACTTGGAACTATACAAAGGGTTGTTTAAAGGGGAAGAGCATAGTTCAAAGCTTCGGATCAGCAAAGTGAAGCATTTGTAAACTTTAATCCCTCCATTAATTTTCATCTTATTATTTATCAGATTTGTTTATAATATTGTATTAATGATATAATCTAGAGACGAACTACAACATGTTTCAGTTGTACAAAGAAAACCACTAAGTGTGTCTAAGAATGAACAGGAACAAAACTTAAGTGTTGTTCAATAATTATATATCAGACCATGCAAATAAAATAGGTTATAAATTAGCAAAATGTCTTCAAAAATATATGTACTTAAGACAAAATTATTGCAAATCCAGACCATGTAAAATAAATCAAGAGAAAAATAGGTACTGGATGTAGTGCTTTTGGATATATATATATATATATATATATATATATATATATATATATATATATATATATATATATATATATATATATATATATATATATAATATTCACACATATGAATGAAGATGTAACGCGCATAATAGTTATTACGTTTCAGAAGTTGTTAACAAAGACAAGAAAAAAAATATTCAGGATACTTACGTAGGCTATAAATATTTTCCTAGCGTGAACTAGAAAACATCGACTTGCAATTATTATTTTGAATTATATTGGTATATTCCTATGAATAATATAACAACTGTAACTCAAACAAGCCCTTCACTAGTTAAATATTCAACTAGTATAGAAATACTGAAGGGGAAATAGAGTAATTAGTCAAACCATCGACTATAGTGTAACTTTTATAATTTTAAAATATATAGATTAAATCATAGTATAAAGAAATATTATATTTAAATTAAGACAACTCAAGATATGATAATACTTTTGTGAAACTACAAGCATTAAGTAAAAAAGATAGTAGGAGAAGTAACAAACCGTCGACTTCTAGGATGTAAACAAAGGCAGGCTTGTGGCGAGGACAAGGGCTGTGCGTGTGTCATTCTATGTAGCCTCACCACACCCACCACACACTCACCATGAAGCTGTCCGTCACCATCGAGACTCAGACCATCCTGTTGGAGGTGGCGGAGGACCTAGAGCTGGAGAACTTCAAGGCGCTCGTCGAAATGGAGGTGAGGAAAACAACCACCACAAGCAAATTACTTTACTTGCTTGAGTTACTTACTTTGTTGTTGTTTCTATTTTCTATAACTAACAAAATACAATACAAGATAACTATTATTTATATGATCATACATTTACTTTAGTAAATTATAGACCAACTACATAGGAAAAAATTAACTGCGTCAATTCCTTGGTGTGTGTGTCATTCACGGTCTTGAGGATCACGCGCTGGACTTGTGATCGCCAGCCATTACCCTCCCGGAGAGAGCTTACAGCTCATTATAGCCCGATCTGTGGGTAAGGATGTGACCTTTCACACACACACCATCCTCTTGCTCAAGGAGGACAGTAACTGCTTGGTCATCAGTGAAACTTTACACCTTGAGCAAGGTGCGAACTAAAGCCTGCAGAGTGACAGCTGACAGGCCGAGACATTACCACTGAGCTACCAAGCAGTGTGTGTGTGTGTGTGTGTGTGTGTGTGTGTGTGTGTGTGTGTGTGTGTGTGTTCACTGTTCACTGTTCACTGTCACAGTCTGCTGCTGGTCTCTCTCGAGACAGCCGGCCGTCCCCCTATGGAAAGAGCTCAGAGCTCATGGTGACCAATCTTTGGGTTGGTGTGTGCGTCTGTGTGTGTGTGTGTGTGTGTGTGTGTTGGGAATGTGTTGTGTTACGCCCGTGAGTACAGTGTGCCTGCTGGGTGAGCCTGTGTGTCCTGATGGGATTAAAGGCAATTGGTGGGTGTGCCAAGGAAAAGTATGGCACAGTTTTGGTTAATTATTCATATCAATCACGCAGTTATATCTATCTGATACAAGGAAATGCACGGAGGGACGAAACCATATATTGAGAGGTTCCTTCTATACAAACCTTAATCCAAACCTTAATGTATTCATGTGGTACTTTAAAGGTTGTGGTGTTTTTTGGTGTGATTTTAAGATTACATTGGATAGGAACTAATGAATAGTAACACCAAGGTCGGAAGCACCACGACTGTGAGGCACAGATCTCCAACCAGGTAAATGCACAAACACATACACATTCACTCAATACATTAATTCTCATCCCACTTTTCCTTCCTCCTTCCCCCCAGGCTGGCATTCCCGTGAAGGACATGTTTGTGATATTCAATGCACAACAACTTAGTGATGATAAGAAGACTCTGAAGGACTATGGAGTGAGGGACGGGGAGCTGCTGATGGTGATGCGGCGCGAGACTCTCCTTGGTCATGCTGCTCAGTTTGTACAGCAGCAGCAGCAGCAGCAACGCCCACAGAGGGGCGGCTCACAGCCTGCAGGTGTGGAAACAGAAAGAGAAAGAGAGAGAGAGAGTTTTAATTATTCTACCGGTGATGTTGGAAGAAAGTTATTATGATTCATATTTTTTCTTTCAATGATTGTGCAGTTGTAAATTTTCATGAGAATTCCATTGTGATTGTGTAGGAGAGGCTCTGCTTTATATTTATTTATTTAAAAAAAAATGCATATGGCACCAGTATTGATGCATATATTCATGTGTTTATTGTGCGTCCAAAAAAATACCGTCAAAATATATTGTTACAAAATTTAAGTGCCAATTATAATTGTAGAATAATGTCATGGTGGAAAGTGTTGGGTGAGAATCCTAGATGTTCTTCAGTAGTACAAAGGATTTCAGTTGATTTTTAAGGAAGAAGAAATAAGAGGATGGTTCTGGGTATAAAAGAAGACATTAATTCTAGTCAATATTGATATATTTATTAAGTTTGATGTGTATTCTGGTGTGTATTTCAAAGCATTTTTTTTAACCTATTTTTGTTTGCCCTTGGTCGGTACACTTATAACATAAAAAAAACAAAGAAAAAAACATAACATTTGATGATTATATGTAATTTATTTCAACAGGCGTTGGTCTAATAGACTTTGCAAGCATTCAACTGCCCACCAACCTTCAGAGGAGTGGCAGTGGTAATGGCAGTGGCAACAGCACCAACACTAACACCACTACCACCACTGCCACCACAGCCACCACACCTAGCCAGGCTGAGGCCGTGGGAGGGGTGGAGCCGCCCGCAGCCAGTCAGGATGGTGAGGCTCCTGCCAACCTGGATGTCGGGGAGATGGGGCTAGGTGGTGCAGGTGGGAGCAGAGAGGTGTGCGTGCATGGGTGTGTACAGGCATGCACGTGTGTGTGTGTGTATGTGTGTGTGTGTGTGAAGTAATATCTTGTACCAACTCCTTTTGAATCCTTGATCACTCCCTGCCATGTAAAGAGAGTAGTTTGTAGGCCGTGGAAGAGGTCAACGCATCCCCCCCTTCCCCCGACACACACATTTTGAAAGGTCAAGGTCAAATGTAAAGGTCAGGATGAATTAACAGTCAACATTATAGCATTCCCATTAAGTGTTATCTTGGGCGCCATCTTCACCACACCCAATTCTTTTTGACCTAATCATTGACCTACAGGATTAAAAAAAAACTTTGACCATCAAAATACACCATAATTTCACCCAACATGACCCAAAGTATCGACTGAATTCTTCTAACGTTAATATGGAAGGTCAACGCGAGGAAAAAATCACGAATATCAGCAATGGCGGTGAAGGTACTTATGCTATGCCGAATGTTCCTCTAGTTGTGATATATAATACTATAGTGATCCTGTGTTGTTGCTTTGTGTAGGTATATATATAAGAACATAAGGAAAGTTGAAGAAGACCAGTTGACCTACACAAGGCAGCTCCTGTACACCTAATACTTACCATCTTACACTTAGTTATATGTATACTAACTAGCCACGTATAGGACTGAAGGGAAGCTCATGATAGGATGTATTCATATCAACTAACCTAACCTAACTTAACCTAACTTAACTTCATCTTATAAGTCATTGATGTTCCTTGTTTGCTTGTATCTCTTCCACACCTTACTCATTCAAGAGGTAAATTTGATTATATTGTTGAAGTTTTATTTGAAGTATTTAGTCCTTTTCTTAATTAACACTTATCTCTTGTTCTTCAGTATTACTTAATTAACCTCTTCACCAGAATACTCTAGAGAATATTAAGTTATATTATATTATATTTATAGTGTGTTATTTATATCTAAGTTCATTCTGGTGTAGATGTAAAAATTTGACCTGTTCTTCTATCATCCCTTTATCAATAAGTCTTCACCGCTCACATTATCTATTCCCCTTTACTGTGTGTGTGTGTGTGTGTGTGTTGTAGTTAGTGGATTGATTTTTGCTAATATTGCTTTTATTTATTTTTATTTTTCCTTGTATTTATTTGTCATTATATATAGATTAGGTATTGTCATTCTTTGTGTTCGGCTGCTCCCCGCTGCATCCATCCTTGCCTTGCTCCCCATAAAGTGTTGCAGTGTGTAGTGAGACATTTTTTTATATTATTTGTTTTATATCTTACGTATTAATTATGTTTTGCTTGTCGTAATTTTCAGTACTATAGACTTTTTTTTTTATATTATTTGTTTTATATCTTTCGTATTAATTATGTTTTGCTTGTGGTAATTATAAGTACTAATTATCATTGTTCATATACCGTATAACACAACACTTGAACCATCCAAAAACACACGCTGAACCAGTACAAAAACAGTCTTATAAACATAGACACGTACAAAACCCGTAACACCTGTCAGCTGCCCTACAGATGATGACCCAGCTGTGATCCGAGACATGCTATTGGCCAACCCTGAACAGCTGGCTCTCCTCAAGTACAACAACCCCAAGCTGGCTGAGGCGGTGACCAGCGGTGACCTAGGCAAGTGTGGTGTGGTGTGTGTGTGGTGTTGATGTGTGTGTGTGTGTGTGTGTGTATTCTCTTCTTAACTAATGTGGTGTTGAGGTTGTATTCTATAGTTAATTTTGATATATATGCTCTGTTTGTACTCTACCTATATATTTTTTCTCTCTATTTCTATTTTGTTCTATCTCTATTTTTCTTTCTTTAATTTGTGTGGTGTTGATGCTGTGTTTGTATTCTCTCTTTATCTTGCTTTTTTTATAGAGTTCTCTCTCTCTCTCTCTTTCTCTCTTCTCTCTCTCACCTCCCCCAGTGATGACATTTAGCCAAATATGAAGTATTCGGCAAGGAAGGGAAGGAGCGGAGGAGGAGGATGAAGGATCACATAGTTATTAGGAAGGATGGAAGTAATGCATATCCTTCCGTATCCTTCCTCTTAACCTTCACTTCATCCTCTTCTCTGCCCTTCCCACTACTCCTTGAACCTTGAGTATTAGTGATATCCTCGAGAAGCCTGTCTGAGGGGGAGGTGACTTGGTGTGTAATTATTTTGTATGTCTTGTAATGTTTTAGTTGAGTTTGTCTTGAAATGGGGTTTTTAGAATGGTACGTGACAGGCATTTCTTGTATTATGATGTTGTTCTTAGCTCTTTAACATTCTGGGAAGGTAATATATATAGGTTCTTAGAATAGATAAAACAATGATTACTTATTTATTCATGAAAGAACGTGTAGCTATTTAATTCAGAGGTAGGTATTAAGAGATAAAAAAGTCTTACCATATTGAATTAATTTTTGGTTAATCTTTCAAACCAAACTCAAGTCTCAAGATAATTTACTTGAAAAAAAAACTAACAATTAATATTTAAACATCAATACAATACATTTCTTTATTATTTATGAGGGATTCTCTTCTTAAAGCATAACAAACAAACGAAATAACCTCAATATATTATGATGATTTGTTCAATTCCTTTGTGGTGTTGTGTTGTGGTTGTGCAGATAAGTTTGCCACAGTGTTGAGGGAGCAGCAGGAGGTGCGGCGGAACAGGGAACAGCAGCGCATCCGTCTGCTGTCTGCTGATCCGTTTGACATGGAAGCTCAGCGGCTGATTGCCAACGAGATCCAACAAGAGGTGAGGAGAAGGTTAGGTAGTAAGGTGGTGGTGATGGCTAAGTAGTTTGTGTTTGGAAAAGGGTAGATGTAGGGTCCTGTTCTATAGCCTTTGTATGGGTGGTGCCGATGCCATACAATCACTATTTCACTATCAATACCAAAACACCGTCACCCCTCACCATCAATAAAGTCATGTCACTGAAGATAGAAACAAGGTTGAGGAAACTAACTTTATTTGGATGTATTTGCCCTTGACATGTAGGTAATTATTTATACATATTAGGTTAGATTCGGTTTGACAACATAAATATGCTATAACCTATAATATATACATTCTGCTTCTACACATTGTTGAAATAAGTAAGCTTGTAATTAATTCTCATTGTCCTCCACAGAACATCAACAGCAACATGGAGACAGCGATGGAGTACAACCCAGAAAGCTTTGGCCTCGTCCACATGCTGTACATCAACTGTAAGGTGAACGGACATGACGTGAAGGCCTTCATTGACTCAGGTGAGGCAGGGAAGGGCAGGAAGTAGTGGAGGGCAGGTATGGGGAGGGAAAAGATGGAGAGGGAGGGGTGGAGGTGTAATGTGTTAGACAGTTGGCAAGGATATAAGGATAGACAATGTTGACAGTACAACCACCTGGAGACAAGTCCTGTTCATTCACTACCCACCACTGTACACACACCTAACCCCCCCCTACATCTTCCCCTCCCCTTCCCCCCCTTATATAACATAGGAGACAAGTAGCTCCTGCGACTCATAGGTGTTGGCTCCTGATCCTTCCTGGGTGATTCTTGAGGTTGGAGTTCAGGAACTTGGTATGATGAAGTCTCAGATGACTCTGGATCCTGTACCTGTGTGTTGAGTGAAGCTGCTGAAGCATCCCTCAGCTCCCGTAGTAGTGTTCCTGGCCTGGACACCTGGCTGGAGGGAGGTGAGTGGCAAGGTGGTACAATGAATGTCCCGCCTGCCTCTCCACCTGTATCGGGGCAGAGTAGTGGTGGTGTCATCTTGGGGATGGGACCCTGGGGCCTCACCTCAACGTGGTCCCATCACTCCCCTCTTCTGAAGGCTGGCGGGCATCTTCATGCTGTGATGCTTATCCTAATTAATACCTTTGATTCCATTCCTGTTGGTGCTTCACCCATTGGGTTAGTCTCCACTCCTCAGGGCTTGGGGCTGAAGAATACTGCCATATGGCTTTTGTTGCCTGGCACATTTTCCCCCCCCACATTACAATACAATTGGGGCTGAAAAGACCACCAACTCAAGCTGCATCGGTGGTCCATGCAGCATGAGGGTGACACCCCACTGGTGGTGTGGAGTATGGTGCGGTAGAAGGCCAAGTGTTGTCTCACATGGTCCTGGAACTTAGCCTTGGGCTGCAGGCCCAAAATTCATGATTTAAAGGTCTGGTTGAATTGTTGTTGTGGTCTATTCCCCCTGGGCCAATAAGTGCTTGAGTGTGTGTGCCTGGTGCCTTGGTTAGCAGGTCGGCCCAGAATGGTGCCCTGGTGAACTGTGATCCATTGTCTCACACTATCTGGTCTGGATAACCTTCTCTTGACCACACTGTGCTGAGGAAAGATATAATATCAGTTATGGATACACTGTTTACCAGACCTCCACACCCTTGCATAATACACCTAATACCTTCACCTAGCCATCCTACCTCACCAAACAAACAAACAAACACACACACACACACACACACACACACACACACACACACACACACACACACACACACACACACACACACACCATTCTTTTCCTGGTTTTCACAACAATCTTAACCTCTCTTCATACTATTCAACAAACCTTTAACTACCTTTTACAACAATCTTAACCTTTCAACACTTCAACAGGTGCACAGATGACCATAATGTCACAGGCGTGTGCTGAGCGTTGCAGCATCATGCGTCTGGTGGACACTCGATGGGCGGGTGTGGCCAAGGGTGTGGGGACTCAGCCCATCATTGGCCGCGTCCACCTGGTGCAGATCCAGATTGAACGCGACTTCCTGGCTTCATCCTTTGCTATCATGGCGGATCAGCCCATGGACATGCTGCTGGGCCTGGATGTCATGAAGAGGCACCAGGTTAGTGTGTGTGTGTGGCAGGGTGAGGAAGGGTGGCAGGATGAGGGAGGGTGGCAGGGTGAGGAAGGGTGGCAGGATGAGGGAGGGTGGCACGATGGTATGTTCTGTGCCAATATTCATCTTGACACACATTTTAACATTTTCAAAAGTTTGACATGAAAGTGAAGTGACAATTGTAATTGTAATGTGGGGGGGGTAAATGTGCCAGACAACAAAGGCCATATGGCACTATTGGGGTAGTAGGGTTGGGTATCAGAGCTAGGTGGGGGGGAAGGGTCGGGTAGGGGTGAGATCAGATGAAGGACGTTGACAGCACGGAGAGACATGATCAGTAGGGAATAAGACTCGGAATGGGGGTAGCTGAGGGAGGAGCGTTCGCAGGGGGTAAAGGACTGGGGTCCATATCCATAAGAAGCAAGGAAGAAGGAAGAGGGTCAGGAGCGGGTGAGGTAGGGGGAGAGGGAGATGGTTGAGAGAAGAGATCGGTACTGGAGTAGCCAAGTGGTAGGGGAAGAGAGAGGAGAGATCGGGTAGCAGAGGAAGGTGGAGGAGGGGCAGACGAAGGGGACTGCACCGAAGAACAGGCTGGGTAAGACGAGGGGGGGAGGGGAGAGTAAAGCGGGGAAGGGGGAGTGGGGGGAGAAGGGGGCTGGAGGAGGGGTCGGGAAGGGGAGACAGCAGAGGAAGAAGGTGGAGGAGGGGGAGTCGGAGTAGGAGGAATTGTGGGATACTTTCAAATGTGGAACTCTGAAGGCTGCCAGAGGGTGTGTTGGGGGGCATCCGAGGTCACGGAGTGCGGGGTGGGGGGGGGGGTTCGCTTCGGCAGAGACACTGGACAGTATATATATGAGTTGCGTTGCTAGGCTGGGTTGGAGCCAGGACCAGTACAAGGCTGTCTTGTAGGACTAGAACTCTTCTGAGGAGAGACAAGGGGAGTTATGTCAGGAGTCTTGCAGAGGATGTTGAGGGTCATTTCAATGCTAATGACCTCAAACCTGCCTATCGAGCCTTGAAGAAAGTCTACATCAGAACAGCAGATGGTTGCCTCGTATCAGAGGTGGAAGGGCACATGGCTTATTGGTCTGAGTACTTCAACAATTGCTCAAGGTTAACCCTCCAAGTTGATGCTTCCTGTTGGGAGTTACTTGCTATGGGAAGGTGTCTGCATGGAGACTTGCACGGGGTGATAGCCGGGGCTGGTGTTGGAGGGTTGGCAAGGTGACGCGTCCCTCAGCGTGTGCCCCCAATGATTAGTTCCAATCTTCTTCTACCATTAAATCCACCAATGCATTCTAACTAGTCACAAAAACTCACTCTAATAATTTTTTTTAACCAACCTCACAAACCTTCCTCATGTTTCAGATGTCCATTGACCTCAAGAACAACCAGCTACACATAGGCACCACAGGCACTTCCACGGCATTCCTGAGTGAGAGTGAACTTCCAGACTGTGGCAGACTAACCCGACGCAGTGAGGAGGAGGCAAGGTTACAGTCTGAGAGGATGGCAGAGGACAGGGCATTGGCTGAGGCTCTTGCTGTTAGCGCCAAGGAAACTACCGGGAGCACCAGTAAAGGTAGGTGATGTGTCTTGACCTAGTTAAAGTATATAAAGTATCCTGATAAGTAAAAGTTAGTGGTGTTGAATCTCTATATCTACTTTAGTATAACCTAGTCTTGATCTCACTACCAGGAGGAGAGCTGATGGAGACAGCTAGCAACAACCCGAGCACTTCTAGTAAAGGAGAAAGTAAAAAAGAGAATAGCAAAGGAGAGAAAACAACCACCACCACCACCTCACAAGCCTCCAACCCTGACCCTCCAATGGATAACTTCTCCGAGTCCGACGTGCAGGAAATAGTGAGTCTTGGGTTCAGTCGGCCGCAAGCTCTCGAGGAATTACGACGACAGAATGGAAACAAAACACAAGCCATGGCTGCCCTGTTTGCTAAGTCACTTAAAATGTAGTTGAGTCTTTGTCCTTTTGTATACATTTTTTAGGTGATGGAAAAATGAAGGGAGAAATGTTTTTATATTCTAAGAGGGATTGGGAAAGGGAGTTATGTTGGAAGGACAAGTGAAGGTGTGTTTACAAGCTGGAAGTGCTTTGAAACACATTAATTCCTGTTGAAATGGGATAGATCAAAATAAAGAAAAAAGAATAAGCAACAATTGAGTGCCAGGCAACTAAGGTGGGATGGTGCTCAAATACAGAAAAATAAGCTCATTAAGTATTTTTTTAAAGGAATTAAATTTTTGTCAAATCAATATTGTGGATTTGTTTCTATGTTATCCAAGTTGTACATTGAAAAGACTGCATTGATATTTTTATAGTCTTTGTTGTATGCTTTGAAGGTTGTACATTGAACGTTTTTTACATCAACTTTATGCACATTGATTGGTTGTGTGTTGGTGCAATATTTACTTATCCTTGAAGCCAGTTAACTGAAGCCACACTTACAACGGTCCTGATAACCACTACTGTTCAAACAAGCAACATTAACCACATTACTTTATCATTCTAAACATCACCATTATCCTCAATGTTACCTGCAGCAATAAAAAGACCATATCACGTACCGGTCATCACTCCAGGAACTAAAGAGGAAAGCAGGATGGTTGTCACCTCAGCAAGGGCAGCTGACACCTTGGGTTGTGTTGGGAGCAAAGAATATCTTGTTACTTAAGTTGAAGACAAAGTGTTACAGCATTTAAATTAGGACTGTCACCCTTCAAGACTATCATGAGTAGGTGTAACTAAGGGTGTCACTGTACACAACATAACCATTCATGAGTGGAATGCTTTGGCAATGCTCACCCTCCATACAAGCCTGACATAACCTTGAAGTATCACCTCATTGACTCTGTGATGTCAAACCTCATGTTGGAGTGAGTGCAGCAGTACTATTATAACATTATGTTCACACCATATCTATTCAATGACTTATATATGTGCAACACAAGTACAATAAGTAGTAATAATGTGTATAATACGATATTTTTAATATTGGATCTTGTTTGAATTATAAGATTAATTATATTTATTAATTTTGTGAATCAAATAATTTATTTATACATTACTAGGGTAAGGTGGAACCTGTGGCTGAGAAAAAGGCCTTTTTTGAAATGAATGTTTAAGTAAACAGACTGGAGACTCAACACTCGAGGATTCAAGGATCAACTTGATGAATGCTAATGCTCAAAATACAGTTTGAGATCCAAGCACAATAATGTGCTGAGTCCAATACAATACACTACAGTGGTTCAGGAGTTCTGTTTTACTCGAGGTCTGTGATTCATTGCTTCCAAACTCAAACTAAAAATATTCACATTTTAAACACTATCATTTTTGTTAATTCAAAAGTAGTGCCTACTGCCCCCCCCCCCCCCCCCCCCCCCCCACACACACACACACACACACACACACTACACACAGAAAAATTCATTAAAAAATAAAAAAAATAAATTTGTGTCTGATTCAACTCCAAATATTTTCATTATGGATGATTCTTAGAGATATTACCTATATGTCAAGGGTCAAATACACTAAATTTTCAATACTATGAGTCTACTGTGAGGAATGTTATCGGATGTAACATTGTGCTTCAAATGAATTCATCTAGTGGAGGCGGCGGCCTAGTGGTTACCAGATCCCGAGTTTGAATCCCGTCACGTGCTGGCCACTTCTCTTTGGAAAAGCTGCCGAGTGGCCAAAGATCACCCCCATGCTGCCATAACACTACCCTCAATGGGAACTGCAATGTGAAATGCATTGAGGAACTTCCACGGGCAGCATGAGCACCTCAACAAGGAACGAGGCGTCACTTAAATCTAACCTGCGCTACTAACGGACGGAGGCTGACCTTGTAAGGCTCTAAGGCTTCCATCAAGCATACCGGCGCCACAGGTTCAAGACAGTGTGGTTCAAATGAAAATGTTTTAATAGTGCAATATATGTAACTACTTTGTGGTTCAAATCATGGAATGGAAAGTCATGGAGGAATGTTGCCATGAGTACTAAAATAATCAAACACTATCATGTAAATTCAGCCGTTCACCAGATCCATTACAATTTTTCGAAAGATGGCAAATACAGAACTCACATGACCACTGTACTATTAGAGTTTTGAATTCACTTTTCCTTTAGGAAATTTGTGTGAAAAACAAGAACTATAAAACTTTCATCACATAATATACATCCAACTGAAAGTACTTATTTGTTATTGGGTTACAGTGACCTCAAATAGTTGAACTGTGTTGTGAATGGGCTTCAAAATATCTATATCTATCTATCTATCTATAGATTAGAAAAATATCCTAATTTGTGTCATCATGCTATACATAAAAAAAAAGGTACATTACCTTAGTGATGCTGGAAACCATAAGTTAGTGTGAGTTTCAGACCACACGGCCCTGCCTTCCACACCATGGTGCTGCCACCAACACTGCACACTGCACACTGCACACTGGCTGCTACGTAATGACACTCGTGGATACCCAAGTGAAACAGACATGACCTGAGCAGAGAAAAATATTTGAGTATGATATTGGCTTCATAATATTTAAGTGCATTAAATTCACATGGAACACCATCATTTATCTTGTTAATTTGTTCGTTGTTAGTTGAACATGCATGACACAAAATGTAACCATGGCAACCTGGGTTAGTATAAAGTGGGTTAGTATGAAGGAACTGCCTCGTGTAGGTCATCAACTGGCCTCTTACAGTCTCCTCATTTCTTATGTTCCTATAACACGTCACTGGCATAACATTTTTGGATTAGTCACACACACAACACTGATGGTGTTTAAGGGTTAATGTGAATCAGACTCGTGGTTGACAACTTACACAAAGACAATCATGGGCCGAGTGGAATCTGAATGCATGTCATTAAACTATTATCCAAGACCTTTAACACTGGCCACACAAGAACAATTAAAATAAATAAATAATAACAATAATAGTTCATGAGCAAGAAGGAAGCAAGAAAAAAAATAGGTCAGTAAAAGATAAGTTAAACAAGTGACTGGAGAGAAAGTACAAGAAAGTGGACATGTGATGACTGAGTGGAAAATACAATGAAGTATTTAACTATCTATTTATCTATCTATATACCTGACTTGTATCCCATTAATAGGCGGTAGGCAAGACGAGGCATTTAGGGTTCAGGGAGACATTACCCTCTCCTTCCCTTCTGCACCTCGTCTTTTCATAGGAGAGAACACAGAGGAGAGACTTCCCAGACCCTCTTATGATCCGCAGGGAAGATGATGAAAACATTCTTGCAGCTCCTATCCATATAGTGTGCACAATAACCTTAACTGTGTGATTCAATATAACTGATACATGAATGGGCTTTGATATCTCTATCCAATGCAGGTATAAATAAAAATAAAAAAATAAAATATATCTAAGGATGAGAATAGTAGGATGATTGTGACAAAGGATGAAAGGAAGGACAGAGCCGAGGGGGGGGGGGGGGGGACAAGGGCTACAAATAGGATGGTATGAGAGTATTATCCCTGATCTGCAAATGAGATGACACAAAATGAAACTGAAAGGTTAAGTTAGGATCTAGACGGTTGAGATGAGCTATCCAGAAGGTGCCTGTTTGCTACACTGAATGCATGATGGATGTAATTAAATCCTATCACACATTTATATTAAGGATGAAGTAATTACGTATGTATATCCAATGTATTTCCCCGAGCTGGTTCAATCACTTAGAGAGCAGAGATAATGAAGAAGATAAATGATAGCAAGGTAGATGGTGTTAGAATACATCCAAGAGAGACAGGTTAGTGTTGATAGAGATAGGTTAGCAGAAAGGGTTTGTCATACACATTCATTAGTTGTTTTACTTCCTGCTACAACACTATTTTTGATACATGTGTTTAACGTGAAGTGATCTCGAAAAGGGTTTTGATAAAGGTGATGGACAACCGAGACAAAGCAGACAAGTGGCATGTGTATCCGTATGTATGCATGTATATCTGACGCCTGTTTGTAAAAGATGTGTTAGGTTGCATGAACCTTTAATGTTGAACACTGCACTTGTTAAACACTGCATCATCACTCTGTTGAAATACCTCTAAATAATGCAGTGAACAACGGTTACTTCTGGATGAATAATGCACTTTATACATTGAGAACATGGCTGCCTTACCTGGATGGATTACCAGGTGATATTTCAGGAGATTGGTGAAGTGATGTTTGGTGAAGGAAGAGTCAGTGAGGATTGATGGAAGTTCAGCCCATCAACATAGTGTGTGTGTGTGTGTGTGTGTGTGTGTGTGTGTGTGTGTGTGTGTGTGTGTGTGTGTGTGTGTAGTTCAAAACAATACTTGATGAAGTCTCCAGAGTACAGCAACACATCTGTCCCGTGGTGGTGGTGATGGCGTCGGTGGTGGTGGTGGTGGTGGTGTTGAGTCTCATCTGCCAAGTTGCCAACAAGAGTTACTCCAGTTGATGACGCACTTCAACCTCAGTGTCTCCTAAGGGATAGAATTATAGATTTATTAATATATTTAGTTTCCATTAATACTTTTGACTTACTTCTCCCGGATTCTCCACAATTAATCTCCATTTTCCTTTATTTATTGATGTGATATTCGGTTGGTACATCTGTAAGCCATGAAGCAAATGAGCAGTTCGAATACAGTGTCGAAATAATCACTTGTAGCGAAGCAGGTCATTCTCCTTCCCTAACACAACATACACACCTTCATATACTGTACTTCTGTTCCACTTACATCCTTTGAACATACTCTTACTGTACTCTCTAACCAGTCATACCCTCACACCCTCATTCATACCCTTGATACAGTATTATCACCCTTCCAAACACACTTACAACACCCTAAACACACCATAGTTCTTTCTCTACACCTCTATGGATCTTACAACCTCCTGCTACTCTCACTACTACTTTATTACTACCTTACAACCACCTTCAACCACACACACACTCACATCTCCACCCTACTATACTATCTATCACACTTTGACAACCTTTCAAAGCCTTCCGCACCATCTTAACGCACCTCAACTCACCTCCACGTCTCCCAGCCCGCTGCACACTTCCCCAAGAGGCCTCGATGAGATTGAACTGGGCCAAGTTCTATCTATCTGGCCCCGATGTGTTACCAAAATGTGTGTGTGTGTGTGTGTGTGTGTGTGTGTGTGTGTGTGTGTGTGTGTGTGTGTGTTGTTAATATATGTCCACCCTCACAGAACGCCCACTAAAGACGCAAAAAATACATACGAATACCTGAATGAAAATATAATCTCTACCTACGTGTATTTGGAAACTATAAAAAATCTAATCTACCCACTCGAGTATATATCCTCTTAATAGTCTTACATAACATTTATATTCCAACTTTCTCTCCTTCAATCCCACGCATAACACACGCCTCTATTTTCTACCTGCAATTAGTAAACCTTCACCACCACTTTCCTTACAGAGATCCCCCGCCAGCCAATCACAGCCTCACCTCTGACGTCATTACCTTCCATGGCTATGACGTCATTGTTACAAGCTCGCTCATTGGTTCAAGCTGCAATGACGTTACAGTTCGAAGCTCGTTGATTGGTTAAAGTTGCAATGGAAGGCGTTAAGTGGTGGAGAGTGTGTGGAGGCGTTGGAGGGGCGTTGGAGGGGAGTCTCAATGGACCCTCTTTCAACCTCCCTCCCCTCCCTTCCCCTCCCAACGGTGTTTCCACTCGTAGGAGGGGAAAACTGCGCACAGAGAGAGAGAGAGAGAGAGAGAGAGAGAGAGAGAGAGAGAGAGAGAGAGAGAGAGAGAGAGAGAGAGAGAGATTCTTTTCTCTCTCTCTCTCTCTCTCTCTCTCTCTCTCTCTCTCTCTCTCTCTCTCTCTCTCTCTCTCTCTCTCTCAATATGAGGTGATTCACCTTCAACAAGTACAAAGACTCACATTTTCGAAATTTTACGAAAAAAAAAAAAACCAACAAACCCCCCACATTGAGGTTGTTTAACTTGTTTCATATCAAATAAAATACTCGTGTGTAGACTTTTCCAAACAATGTGATATATAATTGGCGGGAGGGGAGGGAGGGGGACACCTGTCTGTATATACCACCACACCTATACACACCTGGCGTGGGCTGGCTGGCTGGCTTTCAATTAGGAAATAATACTAATAAGAGGCTTAATTAGTTAGTTAGTTCTGCTCTCACACTGGCGGTGGAAGCAACAGTGGCTGGGGAGGGGAGGAGGGGAAGGGGAGAGGGGGGAGAGAGGTGGGGGGGTGAGGGAGGGCTGAGGTAAGTGGAGGAGGAGTTGAAAGGCGATACAAGGTTAAGGTGTTGGAGGAGAAACAGTGTCAGGTGAAGAGTTATGATACACAAACAAATAAGATGAAAGGGAAAGAGGAAGTGGTGATAGAAATAGATGTAGGAAGGAAGTAGGAAGGAAGGAAGGGAGGTGGGAGGGAAGGGGAGATAAACATGGGAAGAGGTGGGGAAGAAACGAAAGATGAAAGGAGGAGGTTAAGATGAAGTGGAAAATGGATATGGAAGGGAGATGGGAAGGGAAGGGAAGGTATAGGAGGACGTGGATGGAAGGGAGGGTAGGGGAAGGTATGGGAAGGGAGAGGGAGGAGGAATTAAGCTACTTTGATATATTCCTTTTCTATTTACTTAAATGTTATGCTAGCAGAATATTCACTCTACTTTTGACTGAACTCGTGTAATGTAACGCAGCGTGGGGTGTGTATTATATATAATGATGCAATTTTTCACCTTTAAAGAAATAATAATAAAATGCGATCAACTTTTTCTCAATATTAATACGTGTGAAAGTAAATGGCGTAGTACATTTATACACACAAATATATATCCTTTACTCCTATATGCTATTACCTTAATTAAATACAGTGGACGCAGCCTGAGATAAAGGAATCAACGAACTATATAAAAAAACAACATTATTTGCAATTTAAATCACACAGAGAGTTTCCACAATATACAAAATAGAAAAAAGAAAAAGAAAAAGAAAGGTTAAAATCAATTTCCTAAGTGAAAACCTAATATCGGAGGAATTTCCATAAAGTATCTAACTGATGGTACTCACAGCCACTTTCCTTCCTTCCTTCCTTCCTCCCCCCTTCCTTCCTTTCTTCCCTAAGCTAAGTTACTAACAATGTAAAGACCGTAAATGTAGGAGGGAGGCGCCACACACTCTAAACATCTACTCTGATTAACTAATGAACGAGACACTAACACAATCTGAATTCCAAAATAACATAAACAATAACGGTAAAAAATAACCACACTCACTCAACACAACACAACACAAAAAACACATGTCAGGGAAAAAAATTGTTGTTGCAGGAATCAATTTTTTTTTCTTTAGCTAGTACCAGAAATGAATGAAAAAAAAAAAAAAAAAAGATTAGGCTTAACTATATACAAAACATCAACCAGTTTCAGTCTCCCAGTGGACACGACAGGAAGAGGAAGAAGGAAGAGGCTAGGCGAGTGATGGGAGATGGAGTGACAGCCTGAGAGATAGGACACGTGCGGTAAAGACACATGGAAGAGACAGGACCAATGTGAGAGAGAGAGAGAGAGAGAGAGAGAGAGAGAGAGAGAGAGAGAGAGAGAGAGAGAGAGAGAGAGAGAGAGAGAGAGAGAGATAGAGAAAGAGAGAAAGAGAGAAAGAGAGAGAGAGAGAGAGAGAGAGAGAGAGAGAGAGAGAGAGAGAGAGAGAGAGAGAGAGAGAGAGAGAGAGAGAGAGAGAGAGCCTGGGATGAGAGAGGATATGTGTGCTGATGACAGATGGAAAAGATAGGTTTGACGGGGTAAGTAGGAGAAAAAATAAAATAAAAATAATTTAAATTTGGATTTATATTAGAAAAGATGTTTGAGAGAGAGAGAGAGAGAGAGAGAGAGAGAGAGAGAGAGAGAGAGAGAGAGAGAGAGAGAGAGAGAGAGAGAGAGAGAGAGAGAGAGAGAGAGAGATTGAATATTATCCTTTCTCCCATTCCCTTCCCTTAGCCTTCCTCAACTTTTCCTCTACTTGTACACAGACACCTTATCTTCTTCCCTTTTTCATACTCTTTCTCATCCTCCTACCACGTCACAGGACACGCTCACCACACACACACACACATATACACACACACACACTCACTCCCTTTGTCTACCTCTCACCAACAACACCAAAACATCAAACAGAGGCTACCGTGTGACCAAGAGAGAGAGAGAGAGAGAGAGAGAGAGAGAGAGAGAGAGAGAGAGAGAGAGAGAGAGAGAGAGAGAGAGAGAGAGAGAGAGTCAATATGTGGGTTGTTGCCATCAACTTACTATCATCAATTCCCTTCAAATAATCAGATGTGAGATGTTGTTCCACGTCTGTCTTCAATAAGTGAATAGCAGGGACTGATTAGCAGAGGGGAGGGGAGTGGCAGGGCGAGTGGCAGGGTACTGAGTGGCAGGGGAGAGTGGCAAGGATGAGTGGTGGAAGATATCTATAAACTATGAAAAGAAAATACATATAGGTAAACAAACTAACCATTTTCTATGCAAACCTAAGGGAGATCTCAAATAAATAGTTTCAGACACGTTTTATACATCCCAACAAAGCCTCTTATCTATGTCAGGTATAGTAATCACAGTGTTCTCTCAATATACAAGTCATTTTCACTATCAATATTTTACTATCGCCTTTCAGTCCTTTGTAATCACCCTTGCTTCCATGTTACACCCTTGTCATGCATTAACTCGGTCGCTACACCTACAAATCCTGACCCTGGATTCAACTCCTTACTATTTGTTCATTGGATAAATATAATCACGAGTTGTAGTTTCAGTTTAAACACAATTGATTTAGAGGTAAAGTGCTCTCTGTTTCTATCTCTCTGTCTGTCTGTCTCTCTGTCTCTCTCTCTCTCTCTCTCTCTCTCTCTCTCTCTCTCTCTCTCTCTCTCTCTCTCTCTCTCTCTCTCTCTCTCTCTCTCTCTCTTAGTCAGGGAGAAAGAGGACAGCAAGACAGAAGACAAACCTTAAAACACCACAAACGCAACTCTTATTTTTCCTTCCTCCTCCTCCTCGTTTCCTTTCCGTCGCAATTACTGTTTCCCAAGACCCCAAGACCCTCACCGCTGGCTACCACACACTACCACACACCGCCACATACCACCACACACACGTCACGCTCACACCACACTGGATAAAGATAAGCTTCCCATCCACGCAATCTTTCCTTTATTATAGATAAGTTTTTATTTTCGCTTAAATTTTTACTACTTCTTAAAAATGATGTTTGCTTGTCCTTTCCGAATTATTCATTAGATAGATAGATAGATAGATAGAAATGATTGGATAGAAAAGAAGAGTAAAAAAAAGATGAGATGAAAAGGGAAAGGAAAAAGGGGAGAAAAAATAGAGGTGAAAAGTGTAGTAAGGAGGAAAAGGGAGGAGAGGGGAGGAGAGAGGAGGAGAGAGGAGGGAAGGAGAATGTCGTCTAAGTTACCTCTGTCCCTCATTACTGTGTGTGTGTGTGTGTGTGTGTGTGTGTGTGTGTGTGTGCGTCTCATTTCTTGCACAAAACGCTCATGTAAGACAAAAAAAAAAAAAAAAAAAAAAAAAAAAAAAAAAAAGGAACAAAGAAAAGTTTCAATCAAGCTGCTTTTGATAATAATGACACACAATGAACTCCAACACACGCACACACGCACACGCGCGCGCACACACACACACACACACACACACACACACACACACACACATACACACACACACACACACACACACACACACACACACACACACACACACACACACACATTTAATGAATATAAATACACTAAGCAAAATGTATAATATATCAATATATTTTCCTTATAGTATTTCTTTATCAAATGAGAGAATGTATGTATGTATGACTTTTTAGATAGGCTTCAAAATCACAATCAAATTACGTCTAGATCTGAACATTAATTAAGAATACATATATACATCTGTCCACTACTCATTATCATTTATAAAGACGCAATAATATCATGAACATTACCTTACATATTAAATCAGTTATACAAAGATTTAGAAAGTCAATTATCTACAG
>JAXIVD010004570.1:12500-34939 GCA_036785275.1 Cancer borealis | reverse complement strand
ATATATACAAGAAGGTTTTTGTTTTTTATTCGCAGTGGAAGTGAAAGGAAGAGAACTCGTGGTGTTGTCTTACCCCAAAAATTTACTGACACACACACAAAAAAATAGAGAGAAGTCTGCAAAATATGTTATCGACGTAGCTGTAATAAAAGTCGAAGGAGGAGTAAAAATAATGATATGTTGGGTGTGTTCATGCATTTAGTAAGTTGATAGTGGAGACAGTTTCTTAAATGAGGTTGCAGGGAAGACTCAACTGAACCGATCAGTGGATGTAATATTATAAAACAGGTCAAGGCTTCTGCTCCAGACTTAGAAGAGGAATAGTATGAGTATTTTTAGTCCTTCCATGACCTTGACGGGGTAACAGTGACCTCTGGAACGCTTCAGATGGAAAAAGAGAAGAAAAAACACGATTACTGCATTTTTCGCAACCTAGAATTCTTTATATGAGGGGAAAAAAGATTATGAATGTGGTTTGTTATTGGAGTGGGTCGTGGGCGGTCGTGGGGGGAGGAGGGAAATGCCGGAAATAGATGAAGATTGAAAAGGTAAATTAAGGAATAGATTAAAACGTAGAATTTTTTTATTATTACAATGTATGGTCTGTTAGGTTCCTCTCGTGACTGTTTGTTTGTTCTTCTATTTGTTTGTCTCCGTTGTTCTTTTGTTACTTATCATTCCAGAAAAAGTTGGACAATATTGATCAATTATGAAAAAGTGAGGAAAGTGTAAAAAAAAAATCATTACATTACATTACATTTTAAACAGCTATCCATTCTTTTTTCTTATATATTTTTTATGAGACTCAGTTTGTAGTTTAACATTTCTTCTTGTTACACCGTGTTGATAATCAGGAGCGTTGTGTTGAAGTGCTGAAATACTGCCAGTTAAATTGAGGCGACCGGGCTTGTGGCTGGAAACGAGACTCTCAAGCGGTAAACTTTCTTTTATTTCCTTTGCAATTTAGCTCATAAAAAATCGACTCGTTAGTGGAGTCAAATGAAGCAGCCACAGGAGTGCTTCGAGCGGCGGTCGAGGATGAAGTTTGAGTTCGACTAGCGTTCCATTGGGCTTTGTCAGGGTCTTGGGGGGATGGAGGGATGGAGGAGGTAGAGGGTGGAGGGGCTGGAGGGGGTTGGAGGGGCTGTGGGAGGGGCAGAGGCAAGGTTGAAGCATGTAATAAAGGATGGAATTGCAATGTGATATTTTTGTGTTAGCTGGAAAAAAAAATAAATAAGAGAATACTATCGTGGAGGAAGGAATATATGTATGTTTATGTATGGGGCAGTAAGTTGCATTGATACTACATAATTGTTAGTGTTTTAAAGTCACTTACAGGCTTTGAGAACTTAAAAGAGCGGGAAATGCAAAATAAATAAGAAAACCCCCAGCATATTCACATATATTGAACCTGTTATTTTAAGTATGAAGAAAAAACAAAAACGCAGCAACATGCAATGCGGTAAATATCACATCTTAGGGAGTCAGTCAGTCAGTCAGTCATCAGTCAGTCAGTCAGTCAGTCAGTCAGTCAGTCATCTCGCCCAGAACTACCCAAACCAAAACAACCCACCCACCAAATAGAGCCACCCAGCCCAGCCTGTCTCCATACCGTCCAGCTTCAATTAATATGAATTTGACCGCTGCTGCACAAATGCCACCAACACCACAGACATATGAACAAACATTAAACTCACAGACACAATCCAGACCACTGGCCACGCATGGACGCCTCTTGTCCTTGTTCGCCATTTACACTTCGTCAACGAGCACACGAGAAATAGGTGTTGACCGTCACCTCGACTTGTGCAGACTGAAAGAGACGCACAACAATCGACTCAACTCAAGCGTAGTGTCTGAGGATAACAAATAGAGTTGAATTCTATCAGTGAGGAAGAAGAATAGGAGGGTAAGATAGAGGGTAAGAGATATGGTTTTTAATAATATACAAAAAGAGGAAATTATATAGAAAAGAAAAAAACGCGAAATGAGGAAGACAATGGTTAAAAAAATGATAACTGCAAATAAAAGATAACCCAATGAGGATGAAAAGTAAGGAGGAGGAGATGGAGGAGGAGGTAGAAGAAGATAAGGAGGGAGAAAGGCACTAAAGAGGAATTTAAAGATCACGGAGATAGTAAGGAAAGGAATGAGAGAGGAAGGTGTGAGGAGGGAGAATCACTGCTCTGGGAGACTTGGTAAATCTCTAAGACTTCAAAAAGATGACGATAGCGTGGGAGGTAGAAGGAAGAGAGAGATAAGATAAAAAATAGTGATGCATAGAGACGGAAAATTGCAATGAAAAAGGAAATTGAATAAAAAAAATATACGGAGTCCTTGAGTGAAGCGGTTTTATTATTAATTTATTTTCTTCGTAAATATATGTTCAGAAATTTCGTCCGTGGATTTTTGAAAGGTCTAAATCTAAATGGAGGATTCGCTCTCAGAAATAAATGCTTAAACTATTGGAATTCATCAGGACATAAACCTTTTTAAGTGAATATTCATGTATTTTGGACTTCACTGACCTTGAATGATTATTTCTTTTATATTAATCATCGAGGAATACATAAAAAAATAAGAAAAAGAAGTTAAAAGGACATTATCTCTCTCTCTCTCTCTCTCTCTCTCTCTCTCTCTCTCTCTCTCTCTCTCTCTCTCTCTCTCTCTCTCTCTCTCTCTCTCTCTCTCTCTCTCTCTCTCTCTCTCTCTCTCTCTCTATCTCTCTCTCTCTCTCTCTCACATTCTTATGACGAGCCACTCATAAGCAGCGAGGACATTCTTCGCTCAAAGTTGGAAGCCGAGGGAAAGAAAAGAGTGTGTGGCCATTATGAACACTTTGGGAGGAACTTGTGCGTCGCGTAAAGAGGCAAAGAGGCTCTGAAGGGACGAGCCGAACATAATGTGTCGTGTAAGACGGCAAAGACGGCAAAGACCTCGGCCGGACGCGGGGATGTAGAGGCAACAAGGCACAGCTACGTCCCCTCATCCCTCCCCTTCTTCCGTCCACCATCACCTTCTTCCTCTTCATCCCCTCACCTCTCCCCTCCCTTGGGTGGCGTCACACTGCCTCCTCGAGTCCCCTCTTCTCCTCTACACTGATATAAGTATTCCCACTCCGGGGAGCGTCCAGGGCACCGCGACGCCCACTGAGCGGAGCGAATCATTATGGGACAAGCGGAAGACAGAGGGACGAGAGGGAAGCTGTCACCCGCTGTGCCTCCCGCCGCCCTTCACTACGGGAGGGTTGCCGGAAGCCCCTGGACGCCCGCCACGTGCTGTCACCCAACCCAGAGACGTCCTTGCTCGACGCCCTAATGGTGCCGCGGCGATAGACACAGCGACTCAGCGTGTCAATCAGCGGCAGCGTCCAGACTAGATGAGACGAGCAGTGATGGACGCACGTCTTGCTCTGTCCTTGTTCTCACTCTGTATGTGTCGTTGATGTATTTTGAAAAGTCGAGTTCAGCTTCAGTGATTAGCATATATATAGAATGGGAAGCAACTCCACGTGTTCGCTCATAGTGGTTATCGCAGATTGAATCTAGAGCGACGTAACGCCTGCTGACGGCTCGACGCGGCACGGCACCAGATGGAAAAACAATCTGGTCGGCACATCCAGCAGCCATCCCGACCCTGAGCCGACGCCCTTCACCACACGCCTCGTCGGGGGTGTCATCCTTGATCCCCGACTGCCTCCCTGCCCCCTGTCCCCTCCCCCGCCTCCCTTAACACCAGGACAGCGGCGAGGCGTGACCCAACCTAGTATCTCACATTTGGCAAGAACACGAATGCATTTCCTTGTGTTCCGGATTCCCGTGCACATAAAATACAATGATTATATAACTGCGTGCGTGGTGAAGCTCAAAGTAATGAACACAATGATATACGGGTTAGAAGAATATGGATGGAGGTAACAAAGGAAGAACAGCAAGAGTGATTGTAACCTAACAGAGTGACAAAGTGTGACGGTAATGATAACAACAGCTAGGCAGGCGATGCTCAGTAGACACACGTTACAAAATATACGAATAACATGAAAACTAGAAACATAAATCTAAATCTAACAGGGACAACGTAAATAAAGCCCAACATAACGATACTTTATCATACCTTAATGCACTTGAACTTTACAGGTTTGAATACTACCTAGTGAAGGTCTGTTTCTATAGTGGTCTGCCGTCCTACATCACTAAGCTAATTGGATCCATTTTAATTAATGACTAGCGTGTCCCGAGGTTTCCAGACACTCGCTTCTTGAACTGGACATCATTGCAGTCCCGTGACCAAGCTAGACTGACTTAACTACACTTCCTTCCCTTCTGTTTCTCTTCATTCCTCCTGTCCCTTCCGTTCCTCTCGTCCCTTCCGTCCCTTCCGTCTCATCTGTTCCTCTAGGTTCCTCTCTGTTCCTCTCTGCTCCTCTCCGTTCCTTCCAGTTCTGTTCCTTACCAAACCCTGGTAACATGAGGTTGAATCTACATGAATAAAAGTGTTGCATTGATTCCCTTTCATCCGTCACTCACTCCAGCTTCTTTTCGTGTTTCCTGAATGCCAAAGGAACTCATGAACAGAAGAAATAATGGTATTGAGTAGATTGTGTTTAAGGAGATGATTAATTTTCAGTTTTGGTGCGCATTCCATAGATGTTTGGAACGCTTTTTTTCTTGCTATGTGTCAATTCATTCCTGTTTCTTCTTTTAAATATAATACACTGCTACTTTACTTCTTAAAATATAATAGCATGTTAACTGCCTAGATATTTTGTGATTTAGTTATGAAAGTTTACAAAATATCGACGAGAAACAGACTTATTATAGCTAAAAAACAAACAAACATTACTTAGCTATACGGTAAACTTACAAAAAAGAAGAAGAAAAAGTTACCATTATCTGAAATTCCTCGAGCACAATAAACTACATCATCTTTTAAGTCCAACCACGAAGAAGAAGAAGAAGAAGAAGAAGAAGAAACAGAAAATGGAATGCCGTGAAGAAGAAATAATTATCAGCTCGCCTCGCCTTCAAAACATTCCGTAATTGGTCGCGCGTCCAAACCCTCGACAGACAAACGCGCATCGTGATTAGTTGATTAGCCCGGCGGGGGTGGGGAGGGGGTAGGAGGAGGAGGGAAAGGGGGAAGGGGGGGTTAGAGACTGTGGAATTCAATACATGTCACGAATGTCACAAGAACACACATTCGTATCACAGAGCTTAGCAAAGAACACTAATCTTCCTCCTCTTCCTCCTCCTCTTCTTCCTCTTTCTCCTCTCTATACCTCAACTCAAGCTCAACTTCATTCATTTCATTTCTTTTTTTAAACCCCTAATACATCGCTATATATCCTTCCTCCATCCCGATCCCTTCCACTCTGTCCCATTCCACTGTCCACACACCACCCCGTTCCTGTCCCGTTCCGTTTCGCCCCATTCCGTCCCCAGCCCCGTTTCGCCCCGTTGGTTTGTTAGTCATTGCCTCTGTGCGGAAATTAAATTGTGTACTTTATTGATGTTGTGTTCATCAGTGATTTACGATAGTGAACCAACGTTTTTATAGGTTGTGTGCGTGTGTTAATGTGTAGGACGTACTGTGTGTGTGTGTGTGTGTGTGTGTGTGTGTGTGTGTGTGTGTGTGTGTGTGTGTGTGTGTGTGTGTGTGTGTGTGTGTGTGTGTGTGTGTGTGTGTGTGTGTGTGTGTGTGTTTGTGTGTGAGTGTGAGTGTGTGTGTGTGTGTGTCGGTTAAAGAGTATACGTATACACACACATGCTTACTTACATGCACACACATATATACACATACACACGTTGTTGTTTTCCGGTATTTACGTAGTGTACATGTATGGTTCTTGTCCTTTTTTAATGTTTTTACTTCTTAAGGAAAAGAAAAAAAAGATTAGTTAGTGGTTTTGTAATATTTCAAGTTATAATAATTTTTCTAATATTACATGAGTGTCTTATCTCTCTCTCTCTCTCTCTCTCTCTCTCTCTCTCTCTCTCTCTCTCTCTCTCTCTCTCTCTCTCTCTCTCTCTCTCTCTCTCTCTCTCTCTCTCTCTCTCTCTCTCTCTCTCTCTCTCTCTCTCTTGTTCTTTTAATCTCTTTCTCCTTTCTCTTCGTTACAATTTCTCTTCGTCAACGCCGGAAAGATAAGAGATATCAAGTACCAGCGCTGAATTTTATTAGGTGTGTTTGGGAGTCAGACAGAGCCGTGGTTAGCCGAGCAGAGGGAGGGAAGGAAGGCAGGGAGGAAAGGAGGCTGGGAGAAAGGAGGGAGGCGGGGAAGCTGGAAGTAAAGGAGAGAGGGAGGTAAGAGAGGAAGGGAGGGAGGGAGAAAAAAGGAGGAGGGAGTATGAAGAAGGAAAGGTGGTTTTGGAGGGATAGAAGGAAGGAAATAAAAGAAAGATTAATAATATGTTTGACCTTTTTGAGTAATTAAAGGGAAACATAAATAACCGCCCCCCCCCCCCCCACACACACACACATTCCCCTAACCTCTATAAGCCTTAATTTTTACCCCTCTCTGAAAGGCTTCATTTTCTCCTTACCTTGAATCTTAAACCCTACATACCTCCTACAGCCTCCTACTAATATCCATCTTTCACTGTCCTCAGCTATTCCACCTTTTTCTACATGCTTCCAAAGGCTTCACAATACACCTCTAACCTATATATAGAACAGACAGTTACACGTTATACTGTTAGTGAAATTATAGAAGCGAGAAGAGAGAGTGAGGTTGATGAGGGGAGGGTGAGGGGAGGTGTAGGGTAGCGGAGCGAAGGGAAAAAATGAGGGAATCACTAGCTAATCGGAGTCAGCATAGAATGGACAGGTGTTGTGTAATCTGGTGTTGTAAACGGTGTGTGTAATTTCGTCTACACCTGTCTGTAAACGGTTAATTGCTCCGACTTAATTAAACTGAGATAAACTGACGCAGGGAAGGGAGAGGCTGCATGGGGGACGAACAAGAGAGAGAGAGAGAGAGAGAGAGAGAGAGAGAGAGAGAGAGAGAGAGAGAGAGAGAGAGAGAGAGAGAGAGTGTAGTATGATCGTTACCTAAGTCCTTCAGTGATAGCTTTTGTGTCGATAATTTACGGTTTAATGAAGGTTGCGTTCCTACATTTGACTTTTTTTTTTTCTTCGTTAAAATACCACAAAGGAATGACTGACTGACTGACTCACCTCACTCACTCACTCACTCACTCACTCACTCACTCACTCACTCACTCACTCACTGTCGAGATTCATTACTTAGACTCAGAATAAGAATAGTAATACTTCCTTTTCTTTCTTTCTTTCTTTCTTTCTTTCCTTCCGTGGATTTTATGACCTCGTATCACGCAGCTTTGTAAGGGAGACTGAAGATATTTTTATAATAGTTTTTTTTTTTTAAATTAGTGGTATTATTATTATTAGTATTATTATTATTAGTAGTAGTAATTAAACATCATCATCATCATTAGCATCATCGTCATCATCATCATCAGCAACAGCAACAGTAAAGACCATAACAATAATAGTTAAAAGCGCAATTTATCATATGAGAGAGAGAGAGAGAGAAGAGAGAGAGAGAGAGAGAGAGAGAGAGAGAGAGAGAGAGAGAAGAGAGAGAGAGAGAGAGAGAGAGAGAGAGAGAGAGACAGTGGGGCCAGCGAGGCGGAATGTGTAATTAGCAACATTAAGTATTGACGTAGTAAAATGTTGACATTAGAAGCAATTGTCTGGTCCGTACAAATGCGTTCGTCGGACCGTCGATTTGAGGATAAAAAAAAATCCAATTACCGAGTGAATTATCGCCTGGGTGACTTAGACGAAAATAATCACCCAGTGTGTTTACTCATGGAAGTTAAGGCGTAGCAGAGACGGTTCGATAAACATGGGAACTGAGAGATTAACAATAATAATGATAATAATGAAATAACACTGAGAGAGAGAATAATTTTTTCGTCAATGGTGTTCCTAAGAAATCTTGTCTATTTTCTTAAGTTCCTCTTCAAGTTATTCCTTCACTTAGAACTTCAAGGACGAGATGAATGTGGAGGTAGAACGTACTAGGATATTGCATCGAACAACCTACTTAACGTTGACATTAGACTATTAATTAACTACCATCATGGAATCTGGATACATAAATGACATCTTGTTGACTTAATTCATTTACATAGACAAAAAAAAAAAAATACGTGAGGATATTTATCTCATCAAGTTGATATGAAAATGTGTGTTTATTAGTTTTTTCTGAAAGTGAATGTCAAAACGGATTATTTTTTCTTATGGGAAAGTAGATACGCTTGATTCTGTCTGTTATTTCTCTCTCTCTCTCTCTCTCTCTCTCTCTCTCTCTCTCTCTCTCTCTCTCTCTCTCTCTCTCTCTCTCTCTCTCTCTCTCTCTCTCTCTCTCTCTCTCTCTCTTTCGATATATTATGGCACGAGCGTAACATTTGGAAAGTTTCAATATTCGCGTGGAATCCAATTAATTACTCATCACTCAAGCGAATATAAAAGGCCGGCTTTTATTTCAGACCTTACATGTTTTTACCTGGTTGTAATTATGGTGTTTATGTCAATCAAATCACACACACACACACACACACACACACACACACACACACACACACACACGCACACACACACACACACACACACACACACACACACACACACACACACACACACACACACACACGCACACACCTTGAGAGAGCAAATATTTAGCTATCAGTAAAACATTATAATCTTTCCCTACGTCATTATCTCCCTCCCTCCTCTTCCCTCCTTCCCTTTCCTCCCTCCATCATCCCTTCATACTTTTCCCTTTCCTCTCTTTCCCCCCAATCTAATACGTGTCCTTGGCGTGTCATGGTAAAGTTTTGTGATGTAGTGAATGTTTGAGTCTCTCTCGCTCATGTTGTTCCCGAGTCTTTAGAACATTGGAAACTTGGCATTGAGGTCTTGTTTCGTTTTAATTTTTATATCCAATAGTTTAATGTTGAAAAAAATAGTTCAGTTATAGTTAGTATTTATAAGTTTTTTTTGGTGCTACTTTGGTTTGTTATCTACAAGGAAAAAGTATCTACACCGTACAAGTTTTATTTTGGAATGATATCTACATAGTATAACTTATTATAACATATATATAACAAAGAAAATATAATTGAAATAGTTAGGTTAGTCTAACCTAACCTAACCTAACCTCTAGATCGCATACCAATGTAGATGTTCGTTCTATTGAGTTATAATGAAATTGAATTGGAATGTAATAATAGATGTAGGAGTGTAAAGTATTATGCATTTTTTTCTAGGCAAGCAATGGTGAAATACAGTTTGATATTATAGTAATCAGGAAAATAAGGCCAGATTCGTGTTCAGCATAATCTAAAACCTTATTGTACCAATTTTCATGAGATTCGGAGGTGTGGAAATTTTCATGAAATTTTGTAGGGTATACCCTTAGAATTTTTTAGATAAATCACATATTTTGAAATAACTCAAAATGTATGGGGTTTACGTAAAAGACATATAGAATATAAAAGAAAGAACATGAGACGTTCGTTCTATTGAGCTATACTAGAACTCAATTGGAATATAATTATAGGTGTAGGAGTGTAAAGTATTATGTATTAATTTCTTTTATAATATTTTAATTTTCGTCATAGGTATTTGTGTTATTGAAAAGACGATGACTTTATAATATATACATAACCAAACTCCATAACTTTACTTCTATACAATTTTCCTTTAAGACTAATATTTACGTAGTAAAATGGGAAAACCTTTTTCGATCTCAATTCTGGTGGAATTTACGGGCCACAAAATGGAAAATCCAAATGTTATAGTAAGGACAAAACTAATTCCAGATTCGTGTTCAGCATGCCCGAGAACCCCTTGATACCAAATTTCATGAGTTGTGTTGAAACATTAACCTAACCTAACTAACGTTTCCCACCCATTTGAATTTTTCGCTGAAATCATGATATTTTGAATAACTCGAAAAGTATGAAGTTTACGTTAAAAATGTATGGAATAGTGTCCTCATTTCCTTCCATCTTACAACTGACCTTCCTCTCCTCGTAGGACCTTCAATTTCACTCACACTTTCTTCACAAACAAAGTAGATTCATAACACGTAGATCGCATTATACAGTGTAGATCCCATACCAAAGTAGATTCATGACACGTAGATAACAAGCCAAAGTAGCACCGTTTTTTTTTCTATATTAATAATCAGACTTTTGTTATCTGATATTACGTACATTATGTAGTGGTAAAGCTTAATTATGAACTGCTTTGAGCTGTAAGAGTCATTACAAGAATATACGTGGAAGTTAAGACTATATGTGGTCCTTACGGAGTAACGCGTCGTGTGTAGGAGTATACGTGGTTTACTGATACCTATCATATCCTCTTGATAGAGCTTGACAAAGCACTAAAAGTACTGCATTAAATTTTCTAATGAAAATAAAAAACTTCCATAGCCATTGGCACCGATGACAGTCAGTAGTGAAGGAATTTGTCGATTTTTGCCGATTCGTCATCATGTCAGCCCAACAGCGACGCCGTCTCTGTCTCAGAGACAGAGACAGTGCTGCTGACAGAGGAACAGAGGAACAGAGAAACAGGATACGTAATAAAGGATGAAAATAAGTGTAAAAAATAAAGCCGAAAAAATAGGGTACGATTAGTAAGTAGAGAGTGTGGCGCACAATCCACTTCGTTCCTTGTTTATTATGGCTCCACAATTTTAATGGAAATTTGTTCACACCCTAAAAACGGGCTTAGGAACGTAACTCCCGAACTGGCGAAGCTGCACTAACTCTAATCTTTTTTTCTCCTCTCTCTGGCTTTTTTTTTTCCCCTTGGCGGTTTGGTTTATTTCTGTCATGAGGGAGAGAAAGAGGGAGGAAAAGAAGGAAGAGGATAGAGGGAAGGATTCAATGTGCTTTTCTATCAGTAAAGAGGAAGAAAATTACTCTGTTTTCTTGTCTCTCTTTATGTATCTCTTTCTCTTTTAATAACCTGATCATCTACTTTACTCTCCTTCCTGTCATCATTCCCTCTTTTCCCCTTCCCTTCTCTTCCCTTCCCTTCCCTTCCCTTCCCTTCCCTTCCTTTCCCTCATTAAAGCTTCCTCTACACCTTTCCTCCCTTCATCTGTGCACTACAAGCATCCTCAGCATCTCTCAGGATCTGTTCCACATGCAGCTGACATTCCCTGTAATTGTTTGTCTGATCAAAGACTGTTAACCTCAGCCAATGAACTCTCTCCTACCCTCCCTCCCTCTCTCTCTCTCTCTCTCTCTCCCTCCCTCCTTCATCTTCATCATCCCTCATAATCAAATTAGCTTCGTATTCAGTGAAGCTACAGGTTTATACTAATGTGGCTGTGTTATTGAGATGATTAAATAGGGGAAGAAGTGTTCGGTTTTCCTTGGTGGTAATTGCCTCTCACTGATTCCAACCTCGCCATGTTTCTCTTGTCAATTGTTCACCTGATTTCTCCCTCTCTTTCCCTTTCCCTTTCATTGCTTCATTCATCCCTTGTGTTCTGTTTCATTCATTGGTTTAGTTCTACATTCCTTGATTCTGTTCTTCATCATCTCCTTTTATCCTTATCTATATCATCATTTTCCTTTACCTCCCTCTCTCTCTCCCCCTCGCGCTCCCTCTCCTCGCTTCTCTCCCTAGCAGCATTCCAGTCAGTGTTCATTACCTAATTTCCTCCTGTTAGCAATGGCATTTAAACTGACGTGACCTCGTTTCAATGTTTCGTTAATGACTCAGTACTGGTTTGTGTTCAATTGGATTTTATTTTTCAACTTTTATTTTCCCGTCCCTCCCTCCCTGTCATTTTGTTCTGCTGGTCGTCATAGTCTGATGCGATTGGATGTTTTTTTTTTTTGTGTGTGTGTGTGCTGTGATTGTGTGTGTGTGTGTGTGTGTGTGTGTGTGTGTGTGTGTGTGTGTGTGTGTGTGTGTGTGTGTGTGTGTGTGTGTGTGTGTGTGTGTGTGTGTGTGTGTGTGTGTGTGTGTGTGTGTGTTTAATGCTAGTTTTCTTCCCAATGTAACTATATGGGTAGGGTTGTAAATGTTTGTTATTTTTACTATAGATGAAAGTATACATATGTGTGTTTACATGTGTATATTTTGTGTGTGTATTTTACGTAGTTCAATTAAATTAAGTAATGCATATTGTACGACTGGGAATGAAAACAATGACAACTAATGAATAGAACTTAAATTAATAATATTGAGTGTAAAATATTTGTTGGTAAAGATAGAAAAGAAAATAACGGTAATGTAAATTGATAATATATTATGACGTAGAAATATAGTTTAGGAATAATATATGAATGCAAAAACAAAATAGTATCATAAGCAATTTACTGATTTTTATATCGCTCATAATATTTTTTGAGTATAACAGTTATTACGGAGGATATAACAGAGAAATTAAATGAATTGTTTTCGAATAAGCAAATCAAGAGGAGTGATTTTATGAAACGACTAATTAGATCAATAATAACAAAGTGTGACAGTCATGTACGTAGCATTGCAACAACAACTAACTTAAACAACAACAACAATAAAAACAAAATTATAAAACAGTTACATATTAAACAAAATGTATCATACCATGCAGTTGGAATACACAATCATAATAACAACAACAACAACAACAACATCAATAATAATACAAAATTCACCAGAAACCAGAAAAAAAAATCTATCCACACTGTACTTTCCAAACCTTGACTAAACATCACCATCCTTGCGTCTCTAAACAAGTCTCGTCTTCCTAAGGTTTCATTGCACGTTTCTAGGCCTTGCTCAGTTCAGTCCCGTTAAAGATATGGAAGGTCGCGTCCAAGTCTTGTCAGCAGAATATTTCCGGGTAAGCTGGCTGCAGTATTTTTCTAGCGTGATATTGCTCGTGGAGAAAGAAGGGGAAGGGGAAGGGGTCGAGGGGTGACTGTTTTTAGTGTGTGGTGATAGGTTTTCTGGCCTCAGGAGCTGCCGAGTGTCGCTAGCAAGAGTAGGTGATGAAAATCGTCTTTGGTTCGTAAATGTAAGAATGACACTTTTATATTATCTTTTGTTCTATGGAGTTTATATCATATTTTGTATTTCTTTTTCAACATGTGATTCTCCTCTCTTTTTTTTCTTTGTTTTATTCATCCTCCTGCCTCTACTGATTAAATTTCGAGTCGTTTTTAGTGAATTACTCAATCATAGTTAATTTGTCCCTTCAGAGACTCTATAACGCTACCAGCTATTATATAGGAAATCCTCTTAGGTCGTTTTGGTGACGTATGCAATTAGAACCAGGTAGGGGGAGCTGATTGTATCTATACCTGGGCTTGTGATCTCTCCAGGGACTCTCTCTCTCTCTGTAGATGATTTCAGGTGATTGTAAACATACCTCTACTGACCTCAATTTATAGCTATCACGATCCTTCTAACTAAACTCTAACCTATCCTCTTTTCCCTTCTCATTTCTGTGTTATATCTTACTTTTTCTTTATGTTCCCTGGTCCTGAGATCCATTTTCTTTACGAGCGTCTTCTGGAGATGGCTTGTAACGTATTCTATCAAGAGTAACACCGGGGAACAGGCGACGTTGGGGCCATTCTGTCAGTAACCTGGATTACAGACTCGCCTGGGAGCACACCTAGACACTACTACCTGTTATCTTACCTTACCTTCATTTCTTCTCGTGTCTGGTGAGGACAGACTACATTCCGCTGCTCTGTCTGTCTCTTTCTCTGTCTTTTTGTCTCTCGCTCTTTCTCTCTCTCGCTTCTTACTGTCTATATCTTCTCTCTCGTTCTTTTTTCCCTTATTCTTCTTTATTTTATGTATTTTTTATTCTAGTTGTTTCCGTTTCCTTTTTTTTTTTTCTTGATAAACATAACTTTTGCTTATATTTGCAATTTTAAGTTTCGCTAATTTATTTTGTTGTTTTTATAATATTTTTTTAGATAATCCGATTTATTTTAGTTTAGTTTTCTCTCCTTTGTGTTTAGTTTTCTGTCATGTATTTTCTTTTTGAAGTTTGATATTTCTCCATGTTTTTATTTTTATTTTTATTATATATATTTTTTTAGGTTGAATATCTATATTTCATACGCCTTGCCCGGTACTATTGTGTGTTTAATTTAATTTTGTTTTTCATGAGATCTAATTAAAACCAAATATTCTTGCACACACAAAAAAAAAAAAAAATAAATAAATAAAAAAATAAAAAATAAAATGGACTTAAAAAATAAAGGAAAAAGTGTATCTCATCAAACCAACCAACATTATCATTATTTTTTTTTTTTTCACGTGTGGCAGAAACGTAAAAAAAAGGGTGAATGAATATACAGAAAAAATAGCTAATTTGCTTGTCATTGCATATAATTTCAGGGTCGAGATGCATTGTAATTGAACTTGTGAGCTTACCATAAAAAATACATCAATGTTAACGACGTGCATTTGAAAGATGAGACAAAATACACAAGCTGTTTAGACGAGTTTAACTTTATTTATTTTATTAAACTTTATCTATTTAATGAATTTATGTTATTTCCTTATTAATTGATTGATTTATTGAGAGAGAGAGTGAGTGAGAGAGAGAGAGAGATCGTCTTCTGTTGAAATCTACATATACCGGTTGCTACCATATTGTTCCTTCTCTCTCTCTCTCTCTCTCTCTCTCTCTCTCTCTCTCTCTCTCTCTCTCTCTCTCTCTCTCTCTCTCTCTCTCTCTCTCTCTCTCTCTCTCTCGTTCTTCAGCTCACCATCAATATTTATCTTAGTCTGGACAAATACTAGGGTGGTCGCTGCTCCCCATCCTCTCCCCTCAAATTCCTTCTATTCCTCCCCTCTATATCTTCTCCCCTCCCTATACACGGGGTGATCTTTCCTCCCCTCCCTTCCTTTCCCCTCCTCCCCTCCTTTCCCCTCCTCCTCCTCTCCCTTCTCTTCCTCTCCTACTCCCTGTTCTCTTTATCCATTTCCTTTCAGTTTATTTTCTCCATCAATTCCTTTATTTTATCGTCTCTTTATATATTTTTTAAGTTATTGTTTTTTTTTTGTTGATTTTAATTTTATATCTGGTGATTTTTTTTTTTGTTTAGTTTTAGAAAGTTAGTTTTGACTTATTGTTCCGGTTATTTTAATGGTTTTATTATTATTTTTTTTTTTAATTTATTTTAAAAAGACAAACTCGCAAGGAAAGATTATAACGATGCTCACTTTTTATATATTTTTTATTTTTTTTGGGTTTCAAGTTGAAGGGAATTGCCATTTGTAATTGCGCTTCTCTCGTGTCATCTGTCCAACCAAACAAAGAACACCAAGAAAAGAAAAAAAAAAGACCTGCATTCCACTTAATATCAAAAACCCATTCTTAAAACACAATTGGTGAAGGCAGTACCATTTCACCATTCCCTTTAAACCCATCCTCCTACTCCGTCTTTCCTCCTCTCTTCCTCCCTCTCCTTTACATTCCATCCTGTCCCTTCCCTCGCCCCTCACACACTCCCCTTAGAGACCCGGAGGCCGCTGAGGGTAGAGTGACAGCGTTGGGGTGAAGAGGACCGCACATCCAATGCCACGATCATCCGTACACGAATCATCCGTTCAGACTAACTTGACGGATTACGCGATAGATGAAATTTGACTAGATGTTACTGGGAAGGGAATTAATGTTACTGGGGGAGTTAATAGATGTTTACTAGGGTGTTAATAGGTGTTACTAGGGTGCTGTAGGAGTTATTAGAAAACAGTGTAAGGGTGTGATGACGATAAGATGATGGGGGACTTAGATTAGGTTTTACTTAGGTATTTGAAGGGTTATTGATGATGTTGCAGAGTAAATGAGTTAATAGATAGAGTACTGAAGCCTCTATGACGCATCTGGTAAATAAAACAATTGATATGAAACACTACAGTTATTACATGCGAGAAGGAATATTACTTAAGGCTGTAAATCGATGTAGAAGGAAACAGACAAGATGAAAGAGGTCGTGAATTTGTTATCGGGATGGAGGTGGTGTTAGTGAAGACGTTTTAAGATCTTAGGTGGAAAGTGTTTGGGCAAAATATGAGAGATCTGTAATCCGTAAAGTGCGTTTGGCTCAAGACTTGGAATCCCGAGCGAGAAATGGGAGTATTGGAACGTTTTTAAAGGGGATTTATGGCACCTTGGCCTGGATTTTGGTAATGGAAGGAAATCGCTGCTCATAAAGACATGTTTTAACACCCTTTTTTTGCGGTCTTTCTCTTCTCTTTTGTGTATTCTCTCTCTCTCTCTCTCTCTCTCTCTCTCTCTCTCTCTCTCTCTCTCTCTCTCTCTCTCTCTCTCTCTCTCTCTCTCTCTCTCTCTCTCTCTCTCTCTCTCTCTCTCTCTCTCTCTCTCTCTCTCTCTCTCTCTCTCTCTCTCAAGCTGATACGCGGATTACATCAAGTTTCGCCGAGTTTCACAATCCGTTTCATTGACTTTTCGAAAACTTTTTATTTCCTTTTAAGTTCCTGGTTTTTTCCCTTTCCTTTCCTCTTAAGTTTCCCTTCTCCGTATTCCTACTTCCTGTGCCACCCTCCTTCCTTCCCTCCTTCCCTCCTTCTCTCCTTTCTCCTCCATCGCCACTGAGAGCTAGAAAAGATATACTGAGGCAAAACCTCCATCAAAGGATCTAACTCGCTTGTTCAAATAACCTCGCTAGAAAATCCCACTAAATCGATGCTCAAATGTCCTTCCACGTCTATTGGAATCTCGATAGGAACAAGTGGAAAAGGATTTGCTGGGAGAATATTTTGATGGAGGGGGGAAGGGGGGGAGGGGGGGGAAGGAGGGACTTGCATCTTCATTTTTGAGTTGCATTATATGTTTCGTTGAGGCTGAGATGACATAGGAATTCAAATCTCTGTTGCTCTTTTTTTTTTTTTCTCTCTCTCTCTCTCTCTCTCTCTCTCTCTCTCTCTCTCTCTCTCTCTCTCTCTCTCTCTCTCTCTCTCTCTCTCTCTCTCTCTCTCTCTCTCTCTCTCTCTCTCTCTCTCTCTCTTTCTCGTTCTCTCAGATTTGGCGAGACGATACATGAGGAAAAGGAAAAGTTTTACTGATTCTAGGAAAAGGATTTGCTCAGAGCAGAGAATTAAAGCCAGTTATAAAACATTACTTTGAGGGCGAGAGCAAAGGAAGGAGGGAGGGAGGGAGGGAGGGAAGGAGGGAGGGAGGGAAGGAGGAAGGGAGGGAGGGAGAGGTGAATATTTAAGCAATGGATGGTCATCATAAATTCTATATCTTTTTTCACGCCTATCTTTGTGTTCAGTTTTATTGATGTGTATTTGTGTGTGTCATATATTTTTTCTCTCACTCACTTTCTCTCTCTCTTTCTCTTTCTCTCTCTCTCTCTCTCTCTCTCTCTCTCTCTCACCCACAATGTTCTAGGTGTCAGCACTTGATGGATGACGGATGACACTGTGATAGACGTCAGTGCAGAGTGGATGAACCGGTTGGCAATTACCGGAAAAAATAAATTCGGGGCAGGAAAAAAAAAAAAGATTCGAGTCTGAAGCGAGAATTGATAGAGAGTGAACGATTTCGTAATTTGGAAATCGCTTTTTGAAAATTCATGAATGGTAAAGAAGGAAAAAATGGCGTCGACTTGTTAGCCATTACCAACGGAGAGTATTTTTTTCCCCTTCAGTGGAGAATTATGTTTCACGAAGAGGCGAAAAAGTGTTATTTAAAACCAAAGTAGGAATTTTTTTAAATATATTTTTTTTACTGTGTGTGTGTGTGTGTGCGTGTGCGTGTGCGTGTGCTTGTGCGTGTGCGTGTGTGTGTGTATTTATGTTACAGACACACACACACACACACACACACACACACACACACACACACACACACACACACACACACACACACACACACACACACACACTCAAACACAACATCTATCTCCTCAAACACCCTAAGAAACAAAAGCCAGAACCGAGGCAGCTCATAAATAGAATAAAATAATAATAATTTCCCCTCAGTTCTGCTTTACGTAATCACCTTTATCGAGCTTGTTATAAAAAAAAAAACTAATTAATTTCCAGACTCAGTATCTATCTGATTTTTTATTTTTTTTATTTTTCACTTTTTTTTTTATATATATATAGACAGTGTGGAAGTACGGGAGTGAGTGAGTGATGTTTAAAATATATGACTCTCTTATCCCTTTGTAGATAAATTTAATCCTATTTCACGTTGTTAAAATACATGTCTTTTTTTTTATTCTATCTATTTTTTTTCTTTTGTATTACGTAAGCAGAGGGAGTTCAATGACATATAAAAATTACTAAGTTCTCTATTTTTTTTTCTTGCAGGTAATAACTCTTACTGTGTTGCACGTGTCGACCCCATTGTGAGTGGCTGGATGAGGAATAAGATATGAGGGATAAAGTATAAGGTATGAGGGATGAGGGAGTAGGTATGAGGGATGAGGGATGAGGGATGAGAGGGAGGATGTAGGTTGGAAAAGGTTAAACGTCTTGCATAAATAATACCTTGACTCTTACCTTTCTCGACTGCGGTAAAGTGACCAATTTTTAGTACCATTGGGTTCAGTATGTGCGTGTGTGTATGTAGGGGGGGGAGGAGGGGTGTATGTGTGTATGTGTGAGTGTTTGTGTGTGTGTGTGTGTTGTATATTTATCTATCAAAAAATAAACATTGCTTTCGTCATGCAGTGTTGGATCAGAAGTCTCTCGCGTGGAAGGTGAATATTCCCTGTCAACAACGGGACTGAGAGGCGGGAGTCGGGAGTCGGGAAATATTGAAGTTAACGAAAACAAAAACAAAATATCTAAACGTAACTCCAAACTAATACAAAAATGGTGCTACAAATTGAATCTGTTGTACTAACGTTACGGCAGCGAGGAAAGAGTGGATTATGCTACAAATACCTGATACAAACGAATACAGAATAACTACGTAAATTTTCCTGTAGTTTTGTAAATGAGTGATAAGAGTGATTGGCTTAGACATTGTTGAGAGATAAATACAAAGAGAACAGTATTTCCGATGTTCTTTTTTTTTATAATCTTTTAAAAAACGTCTAATTTTCTTTACTCAACAACCTTTTAACATTAAATATCACGTTAAAATCAACTTGTGAGACCAATTTTAGTAACCATATTATTTCTATCAATTTTTCTTTACATAAACATTAAACAAAGAGTCGAGTACATTATCAATTAAAAACAAAAACGAAGCGAGCGAGTGAGGGTATTTTTGCAATCTTCTTCCTTGAAGTGGTGGTGGTGGTGGTGGTGTCGAGGCGGTGAGGTGAGGTGAGGCTTCATCCCGAGATGGACATTAAAGACTTCTTGTCACGGGGATGGATGGCAAGGCAAAAAGATAGCAAAAACCTGTCATCCACCTTCGTAAACCAAGGTAGGGAGGGAGAAAACTGCAAACGTCATTTGAGAGCAAGTATAGAACGCGTGGGAGAGGGATTACACACACACACACAGACACACGGACACACGGACAGCCAGACACTCTCACACACACACTCTCTCTCTCTCTCTCTCATCTTTATTCTACACGGCGTTTTCTCTCAGTGTTGGTCCTGCAGCAGCCGTTGGTTCCCCTCCACCCTTCCTTAATCCTCTCTTATTGGGTGCAGCACGCCGGGAACACTGACTCCAGACACAACACCCTTCCTACACTTCCTCGTCAGTTGAGAACGTTTGTGACGCCTTCCAGTGCCTCCCTCAGCGTCCTCTCCTCGTGTTAGGATGAGGAGTAGATGCAGGAGGAAGAGGAGTATAGGTGTTAGGTTTTCATGACTTGTTTTCCTGTATAGTATTAGTTTCCCTCTCAAGAACTATGATAGCAAGGGAAATAACACACCCGAGGATTTCTATGTATATATATTTTTTTCTCTCACACACACACACACATACACACAGACAAAGTGATATTTTCAGTAACATTAGTGTATCGGGCAGCGAGAGAGATGTATCAACGCAGTAATAAGCAGGGAGAGATAAGGACGCCTGTGAGTAGGGTGAGAGACTGCCCAGGGAGTGATCAGGGAGAGGAATGGAGTCATCAGTCGAGGGAGAGGGAGATGGATGAGTCAGGAAGGATGAGGGAGACACAAGGAGAAGAGAGGGAAAGGTATATAAAGAGGTGAACGAGAAGAGAATAGGGAGGAGAGAGTGAAGAGGGGAAGGGAGGAAAGGAAGGATTGGCACAAGAAGGAAGGAGAGAGAGGGAGGAAAGTATAAAGGTGTGATATATAGAAAGATAGATAAAAGAAAAGAAATATATATAAAACTTAATAAAAGAAAACACTCAATTACTTTCATAAACTCAAAAAACAACATAACCAAATATTTTCCAATACTCTTAAAACCAAAAATTGACACACAGCATACATACACGAAGCCTAAAAAATAATAAAACACAGATACACATATAAGATAAGTCAAACGAAAGTAACATTCTTTTTTCAACAGCTATTACTCCGTCAAGCATCCTATAGATTTTCACTTCCTTTACAATCAGAGTCGAATAATTGCCTTTAGCCTCTATTACGACCGGTTTTATGGCAAGCTGGATGGAGTAAGGCGCTGTAAACCGTCTATGTAACACTTATTAAGCTTGTGACGAGGTGTGACGAGGGGAATAAAGAAGAAATGAAGGGAAGAAGGAAAGGATTGGAGGGAGAAAACTTATGGAAGGGTAGAGAACTGAGGTAACGAGAGAAGGAATGAAGTGAGAAGAAAGGAGAAAGTTATGAAAGTGGACAAGAAATGGATGATATAGGAAGGGAAAGAGAGAGGAAGGGAGACATTTTGAGAAAGAGAAATAAAGAAAAAGAGAGAGTGAGAGAAAGAGAGAGAGAGAGAGAGCCAGGCAGGGGACGAAGAAGAATGAATAAAAGGAAGAAGGACGAGAATGGGTGGATGAAGGGGAATAGGAGAGAACGGAAAACGAGGAGACGAGAGGCGAATGAACAGGAAACTTGCTTGTTCTCAAATATTTTCTTAATCAAGAGAAGGTGTTACATTGTTTAGCTTCTTAGTTTATTTAGAACAAAATTGTATTAAGCTTTTGTCTTTTAAAATATATATTAATTATTATTCAGTTCGATTTCTAAGGCGAGAGTTTGAATGAAAGTTAAATATTTCCTAAAATCATGAAAGGAAGGAATTATGATATTGTTTTTTCCTTTAGAATATTCATAAATAAGTGAATAATATATAACTTATTACCTAGAAAACACACACACACACACACACACACACACACACACACACACACACACACACACACACACACACACACACACACACACACACACGTAAAAAATAACAGCTGTGTGCATGGTAGTGGGTGTTAGGGTGTAAATATTAGGGTGTGGGCGTGGGTGTAGGAGCTGCGGGCGGGTCTTCACATCTCCTAATGGGCGCCGTAACATGATCAGGCTGAGACGAATCCTAGTGTTGACATCCTCATCTCACAAGCGTAGGATCGATTTGCTTTCCCTCCTTTGCCTCCCTAGGACCTCCCCGCTTACCACCACCACCACCACCACAACAAGAAAGAATGGAAAGTTAGGCCAAAAATTTTATTAAGAGTATGTTTTTATTTATTGTTTTTTGGGGGGATTTTAATTTGGGTTATATTTTTTTGTTTATTGGTCTTATGGTGTGTTAAATGGTATTAATTTATTTTATTTTATTTAGGGTTTAGTGTTTTGTTTATAGGAATCAAATATTAAGGTTCTCATTTTCTAGATTCAAAAGCAAAAATAATGGGTTTTGTACTTTTCAAACTTTCAATACTTTACGAATATCTTCTCAACATTAGGTTAGCGAGAGGAATTGATACAAAGGAATTAGGTGTTTGTGTTCCCTTATGAAAAGATTCGAGTACTTTTGAGTAGAGAGTTGGAGTGTTGTGTTGTGGGTTCATAGGGAAGGATCGGTCGTGTGTTCAAAGCTCGTCTCATCTTTTCTCTCCTGACGATTCCCGAAGGAGCACTTAAATGATAGACACATACCTTCGCTTTTCCTTTCCCATAATGGTTCCCGTAATGAGAGGGTCCCGACGCGGTGGTGATCGATCGCTTACGGGAAGGAGCGAGTGGTTGAGAAGCGACGCTCAGTAAATAAGGACAATGTTACATCATGGACGCCAGAAACCTGTAAAAATAGTAATGGATTTTTTCTTTTTTCTCTCTCTCTTGGGGGAAGGGGGGGAGAGAGAGAGAGAGAGAGAGAGAGAGAGAGAGAGAGAGAGAGAGAGAGAGAGAGAGAGAGAGAGAGAGAGAGCAAATAAGGAAGCCAGAGATAAACAGTGCCTCGCCTCAGCTGTTGACTGGCGTGGGTGTAGAGAGAAAGATAGAGAGAGAGAGAGAGAGAGAGAGAGAGAGAGAGAGGGTGGGGGGAGACACACA
>JAXIVD010004570.1:0-7500 GCA_036785275.1 Cancer borealis | reverse complement strand
GTGTGTGTGTGTCATTCGTTTTCCTTATCGTCTGTGTATATTCGTGTTTTATTGTTTTTTGTTTTTTTATTCTTTATTTAATCGGATTATGTATGTTTTTTTTAGCTGGTGTGTGTTTGCTAGTCTTTCTTTACTCTCCCTTTCCCTTTATTTCTTTATCTCTCTCTCTCTCTCTCTCTCTCTCTCTCTCTCTCTCTCTCTCTCTCTCTCTCTCTCTCTCTCTCTCTCTCTCTCTCTCTCTCTCTCTCTCTCTCTCTCTCTCTCTCTCTCTCTCTCTCTCTCTCTCTCTTTCAAGCTTTCTTTAAATACAAGTTTCTTTTTATATACGAAAACAATTCTTTAACTTTTTTTCTTAAGCTTTATCTCTATTTCTTTTTGTTCAGTGTAAATTATTTTTTTTTTTATAGCTGTAATATATTAGTTCTTCAGTATTTTTAGTATATTCCTAAACTGTCTTTGTATCGTTCAGAAATCATCAGTATTATCATTAAAATATTCTTAGTCCCTTCTTCAGTAGTTTCAAATCATTCCTATATATTAATTTTATTTATATTTTCAGTAACTATTACATATTTCTCCTCCAGTAGCTACAGTATTATCCTTCTTCAGTAGCTACGGTATATCTCTCCTTCAGTAGCATTAGTGTAACCCTTCAGCCCTTCAGTATCGTCAGCAGCCCTTCGCGAGGCGGCTGCAGGGTGTGGCGGACCGACCTTTACCAGTGAATGTTAGCCTTTATGCCTCAAGCCCTAGAGAGTACCAGCGCTGGCCCGACATACACGCAACTCTCTGGCGTTATGTTTGTGGTGTGTTCAGGTCTTTTTTTGTATTGTGTGTGTGTGTGTGTGTGGGGGGGGGGTCTGTCTGTCTCTCTGTGTGTGTGTGTGTGTTTGTCTGTGTTCTCTCTCATATATCCGCCTCCGTCTCACGTCCTTCCTCCCCTAACTAGCTCGTTCTTGCCCCTCGTTCCCGCTCTTCCTCGCTGCCTCAGTTCAACGCTCGTAATGATGTGAAGAGAATGTTTGTCCTAACCTTCCTTGCCTCTACAAGCTCCTCAGTTTCCGCCTCGACTCTTTTTCAATTTGCTTAAGATAATGTGGTTTTTATTTACAACTCCCATGTAGTTTAGTGACATATCATAAGGTTTCTTAATTGGTTTAGTAAGGAAATGTAACTCTTGTATTATTATTATTGTATTGTTTTGTCGTAGTACACACACACACACACACACACACACACACACACACACACACACACACACACACACACACACACACACACACACACACACACACACACACACACACACACACACACACACACACACACACACACACACACACACACACACACACACACACACACACACACACACACATACATGCACACACATCATGAAAAATAAACGTAACTACAGATAAAATACAAAATATAATATAAAAAAAACATCATTCTACGATTAACTAAATAACCTCTCTACAATTACACACTACTAAAAAGAGACAAACATTACCTGGACAGCAAACAAATCCTAAATTGATGTACTGAGAATGGACCCCAAACACACACTGCTGCTTGAGCTATCGGGTAAGAAGGACAGATTAGGGAAGCTAAATTTGCATTGTCTAGGGAGGAAGAGAGACAGGAGGGAAGGCAACCTGAAGACACACAAGGAAGGTGGATTAGAGAGGGGATGAAAGGCAAGGTCAACACATTCTGAAGGCAAAGATCAGGAAGGAAACTATTGAAGGAGGAAACAGATCGAAAGGGAAAAAATAGTGTTGTTTAAGTTATTATTAAAATGGGAAATAGTTAAGTGTTTCGTGATTTGTGTTTTGAGAATTGTAACTTGTCTTCATTGGAATTTGTGACATAGATTATTTGTAAAAGTTATAAGTATTTTTCCATTAAGACAGTTGATCATTATATGACTTAGGAAACATTACCTGAAAAAAAATATAGACAGATAAAGACAGATAAAGAGACAGACAGACAGACAGACGTACAGATGGAGAGACCATACAACACACAGGGTAAAGATCTTATTACACAGAAATAAGACATTAAATAAGACTTTTCTATGATATGTTGAAAATTAGTCTTTTCTCCTCCCTCTTCATCCTGTGTCTCCTTTCAATGAGTCAAAAATGTTAATCTGACGTTATGATGAAAATTCACCTTTCATCCTTATCCCTCCAGCTCTCTTTACATCCTTCCTCACTCTTTCCCTTCATCCTTCCCTCCCTCCTTCCCTCCTTCCCTTCCTCCCATCCATCCATTCCATCTCTCCTTCCACAATCGGGAATCTAGGAATCTGAGGCGTGTCCGAGGTCTAAGAAGAGATTCCAATATATATTATCGATATTTCACAATACAACTCTTAAGGGAAATTCATACCACTGTCAAAAATACCTAAGGAGAGACTGAAAGAGAGAGAGAGAGAGAGAGAGAGAGAGAGAGAGAGAGAGAGAGAGGAGAGAGAGAGAGAGAGAGAGAGAGAGAAGAAAAAAAAAGAGAGAGAATACATACGTTTGTTGTCTGTGTCGCAGCAGTTTGGAAGAGAGAATAGTGGAGGTGTTCTCTTTTTCTTTCTTTCTCTCTTTCTTTTCTTTCTTTCTTTCTATCTCTCTTTCTGTCTAGATATCGCTCACATACATGCATTTCACTTGAGAGTAAAGGCAGTTACACACACACACACACACACACACACACACACACACACACACACACACACACACACACACACACACACACACACACACACACACACACACACACACACACACACACACACACACACACACACACACACACACACACACACACACACACACACACACACACACACACACACACACACACACACACACACAACAGTAGCATCTATCTAAATTATTAGCTCATGTGATACTTTTTCTTGATTTCTTTGTTTATTAATGTTTGTTCTATAGTTCGAGAAGTTGTAAGGTGAAACTCGAATTATTCCTAATTATAACCACTCCTCTTGTACGCTAATCTCAATAGTTAATAAGGGAACACATGACTAGATAATTCTCTTTTACACTTCTCCTCACCTCATCTGCTTCCCTCTACCTGCAATGAAGAGAAATATGTCCCTAGAAGCGTCCTCTGCCTCCCCTCGTCTCCCCTTGTCCCCATGAGAGGTCCACTAGTCTGTGGTTTTTATTTCTGGTTTATTACACTTGTTGACTCAAGGGCAGAGCTCGGCCAGGCTCGGCGAGGTTGAAGTCTCTAGTGATGGGATGAATTGCGATGATATGTGTAATGAGGTTAGTGGAGATATTTTTTGAGTTTTTGTAACAGGAAGCTGGCATTGTATTATTGTTTATTTAAATTTTGGTTAAGTTCCCATTTTCTGTTACGGTCACCTCGAGTTTTTCCAATTTTATTTCGACCGGTTTTGAAATATAGTTTTTATTGGTGTGTTTGTCTGTACGTATGTGTGTGTACGTGTAAGGGATATACATGGGATGTACATAAGTTTTCCTTTGCGAATTGAATACAAAAAAATATATAGTTTCATTGGCAATGTAAATTCTACTTTTTATTGAGTGATACAAGCGATTTACATCCATTATTTCCTCTTCCTCCTCCTCTTTCTCCACCTCCATTACTTCCTCCTTCTTCTCTTCCTATCTCCTGCTCTGCTTCTTCCACTTTTTTCCATTTCCCGGTCCCTCTCCCTCTCCCTTTCCTCCTCCTCCTCCTCCTCTTGCTCCCCTTCCCCTCACTTCCCTAGCGGCGTTGACAAACAAAGCCATTAACTCTTACTAACCAATTTCCTACACCGCTACTCTGCCAATAAACCCGCCACACTTTCCTTGCCTTCCTCAAAACGCTGCTTTCAACTTTAGACAAGAACGCTTCTTCATTTCCCTTACCTTGTCATTATTTTTGCCGCTGTTCAGATAAGTATTATTGTCTCATCGCTGTTTTCTTTTTACGTCGAGTTAAGAAGATAAGGAAAGAGTATAAGGTATTGGATTGTATTGTTTTGGTGTTTATATATTTGATATTTACTATGGTATGCTAGACAATGCGTTATATAGGTTTGGTTATATTAGGTTAGGGATTACGTTATAGATGCTGACGAAGTGAAAGGTAAATGAGTAGGAGTGAACAGTATAATATCACATCCATTCTCTGTATTTGGTTTGCATTGTATATTATGTTGCAGCTCGTAGCGTTGTGGTGTAAAACTGTGTTGTGTTCAGTAGATAGTTTACACACACAAAAAAAACAACATTTACTTGATTGTAAGGAAAAGTTGATGTAGGAAAAGTTGAAGTGTAAAGGGGAAAAAAAAGTTACCACATTTTGCTGATACACCACGTTAAGTTTCCCTTATCTGGTTGTTTTTCCGCGTCTTTACAATTTAGGAAACAGGAATCAAATGAGGTTTTAACACAAATAATCTGAGAATCTTAATAAAGTTACACAAAAAGAAAATAGTGAGGAGGGGCAAAAAATAAGTGCAGAGAAGGAATTAAGTACAAAGACACAGGATACAGGAATCAAATGAGTCTTTAATTAACACAAATAATCTTAAAAACTTTACAAAATTACCACAAAAAAAAAGGTGAGGAGGGGTACAAAAATAAAGTCCAGGGAAGGAATAAAATACTAAGGCACTGTTGGAGATCGTTCACGACACGACCCGAACAATAGCCATAATTCCTCTTGTTTGTCTGGAACAGGTGAAGGCTGGAGGCTGCACCTTTAAACTCTATTTGCCCGGTTATCTCGCGCTGGAACTAGGAAAGGGCGGGGCGAGGCACGACTCAGCTTTCTCTGTTGAGATTTACGCCTGTGGTTGGCTGTTCCAGGATGGCGTGAATGATTAGGATAAGCTCCCCTCTCTCCCCCGCCCCTTCGCGCCCCCTGAGTCCCAGTTAGCGTGGTGTGACGGGGGAGGGAGCTAAGGGAACGCCAAAGTTGAGGGTCGATTGGCCGGAGGAAAACTAAGATAAGGTTCTGCAAATATGTAACTAGAGTTTTGTTATGTAACGAAGACACGTGAGGGGATGTGTGTGTATGTGTGTGTGTGTGTGTGTGTGTGTGTGTGTGTGTGTGTGTGTGTGTGTGTGTGTGTGTGTGTGTGTGTGTGTGTGTGTGTGTGTGTGTGTGTGTGTGTGTGTGTGTGTGTGTGTGTGTGTGTGTGTGTGTGTGTGTGTGTGTGTGTGTGTGTGTGTGTGTGTGTGGTGTGGGTGTTGGTGAGAGTGTAGCACTATTATGCATGCGAAGTGAAGCGAACGGGTCTGTTGGGAAGGCTTGAGGGACCCCCAGCGTGGCAGTGGAGGAATGCATCTCGATATAGACGCCAGACACGCGAATCTAAAGAGTTTGAAGGTGTTAATAGGGTGTCAGAAAGGTGTTACAGCACTACATGGCACGCGAGGGACTTCAACTTTACTGATGATGAAGAAAAGAAGTGTTGTTTGAGAAGTGAATGTTAGTGTGTTGCTTAGATAAGTGAAAATACGTTTAATAAGAGGAAATTATGATTTTAAAAATGTGTTAGAGATAGGCTACTGATGTGTCCTAAAAACTGTATTGATTTGATGTTAAGGAGTGAAAAAATAACTTTACTGAGGTGTTGAAAATTGTTACAGAGAAATGTAGGAATTACTGAAAATTGTTACAGTGATATGAAAAAAAAAGACTTGCTGGGGAGGCGTAAAAAAAATGCAATGGTGTTAAGTAGAAAAAACTTGAGGTAGCAAACACACAAGAATATTTTACAGTCTCTTATCTATCTGTCTATCTGTCCGTCTGTCTGTCTCGTGTGATGTGTTTTTATCGTTGTTTCAGCGACTCAAGGTTACGTGAGCCATTATTTAGTAGCGTCTATGCATAGTGGATGAAGGTTTGCTATTAAGGTAGAATTCAGTGTGCATTGTTAATTAGGAGTGATGGTTTTGAGGCTCCATTGTGTGTTATAATAGACTGTCGCGTGAAAGGTTATGAATGAACTTGGAAATGTTACTAGATAAAGTTTAAAACAGGAATTTACACATCTAGAATACTAAAAAAATAATAAAAAATAAAAGTGTTATAAAAAAAAAACTGTAACCTTTAACAAACAAATACCAAAGCATGAAGGTATGTACGAGAGAGAGAAAAAAAAAATAGAGAGAAAAAAAAGCTACAGACTGATTTTTACACACATTCGGATATTCTATTTTCCTTTCCAAGAAAAAGTTGTGCATTTTACGTCAGAATAAAAAAAATATTGGGTCTGCGTCTTCCTGATCTCAACGGACAAGAGGCTGAGGAGGAGGAGGAAGAAGAAGAGGAGGAGGAGGAGGAGGAGGAGGAGGAGGAGGAGGAGGAGGAGGAGGAGGCGACACAATGGTACACTAAACCTTTCAAAGGGTGATCTGTTCGGAAGGAAAGCTCTTCGGTCTCCACAATCCAGCGAGGGATAAGAAAAAATGCCTCGCCATCATTGTGACAAAATAGTCGACGTTTCAACAACCATGAATGTCCTCGCTTCCCCTTCACCTTCCACACCATTTGACGGCAGGTTGGGAGGCTGGCAGGCTGGGATACACGCCTCCTGCCTTTCACTCCTCCTCAAGACGCTAGGGCTGCTGGCGCTCTGATGGTGTAGCAACGCGATTTATTTATGTCCTTATTTACTTACGTTATTAATTTTATCACCTTCTCTCGTTCTCTAACTTCCCTTAACGTAATTATGTATATGTAATCTATGTAATTACCATATCTATAGTGATATAGTAAAGCGATAACGGATGACTGGAAAGAACGCTAAAGGGAGTCCAACGCGTGATCCTCCAGGCCTTGGTGAACACAGGCGAAGCAATGTGTGTTTCGTGTTGTGTGTGTTTTAGTGATCATGTCAGACTGTGTTGTGATGGTGATGGTGATGCATGTGGTAGTAGTGATTATGGTGATGTGAATGTATAGTGTATGGTGTTGTGGGTATGGTGTGTATAGAAAGGGAAATACAGTGTGGTAATGGTGATACGTAGATGCTTGTTTAGTAGGAAATAGAGATACATTTCTTATATACAAATACATACAGTTGCAAAAGGAAAAAAATATCTAGTTTCCACAATTCCCACTTTTTTTTTAGATCAATATAATTCGTCTTTCTCGGTAAAAAAAAAAAAAAAAGGAGGTGGGGGAGAACAAGGAGTGTAGAGACGGCGGTGTCTTTAATTGGCTGGAAAGGTGGTGAGGAGAGGAGCAACGAGGCGAGAACGGAAGATACACTGCAAGTCTCAGTCAAGTGAGAGCCATCTAGTGGTGAAAGTCAGAGTTACTTTCATTCTCTTATCCTGTTTATTGGGAGACTTAACACTTTATTTAATTAACTTATAAAAAAATGGACTATTATTTTTTTGTCATTATTTTTTTTGTGTGTTTTTAAAGTGTTAGGAATTATTTTTATTATTTGAAATATGAAGAAATGTGAACATTTTTTGTTGTTGTTGATTAATTAAGGAGGTATAG
>JAXIVD010004569.1:27500-32500 GCA_036785275.1 Cancer borealis | reverse complement strand
TCACGCAAACCCCAACAACAACACTTGTACCTCCGCTGTGGCTGTCGTGTTCCGTCTTTTTTTTTTTTTCGTTTATTTTGTATTTTTAGTTGCTGTGGCGGTATTTTCAGCAGCGTAATTTGGCGTAATTCCTGCGTTTCCGTAGTTTGTTTTTAAGTTTGGACTGGAATAGCAGCGTCATGTCCAGAGAAGAGCGATGGACCTCCACGTATGTTCCTGGTTACTTGGTCTTTCACTGGGATTGGTTTCTCCACATATGGTCGAGGCCCGTCTTGTCAGGCGTTGATGGTGACAAGTGAGGGTTTGGTTTCTTGCTTGATTAATGTGTTTTACTTACATGGAAGAAAGTGAATAGAGACCTTGTCAGTGGTTCACTTGGTGCGGATCTTTTGACAGGTATAGACAGTGAGGTGGGAGGGTTGAGCAAGGTGTGTGTGGAGGAGCTGAGTGCCGCCTTTCGCTCTCTTAAACTATATCGCCCTTCACATGCCACCCACACCTGCTTCCTGGCGATTAGATTCACGCTCTCGCTTCCGTTCTCACCTCAGACATCAGATAGTAGTCCTGTTTCATGGTATTTAGAAGCAAGTTTTTGTCACCTGAGGCACACCAAGGAGACTGAGGAATATAGAAGAAAGAAGAGTGGTGGTGGGGGACGGGGGTAGCAGGTGGCTCGTGCCGGGTGTGGGGTAAGTCGAGGGGAACTCGGGGGAACATAATCCGCTGCTGAACATGATCTGATGGTCGATATTTCTGAAGTCAATAAACCCATAATGATCCTTCCTTACCTGGTTTATTTACACCCCGCCGGCTCTCGTGTGCACTTAAGCGAAGGTCGTATAAATGATGGGTGCCTGGACACTTGTGGCGAGGCAATAATCGCTCGGAGCCTGGCGGGCCCGTCACCACTACTCCTGCCGCCACGTACGTCCGTCGATCAAGTTTATGGTTATGCTGTGCTATTTGACTGTGATTACGACCTTGAGGCCTCGATCTAGAGCTTATTCGATACAGAAAAATGGACGCGAAATTAGCTGCTGCTATTGGACTGCCGGGGAAGAAACGCGCGCACTGAAAACGCGCCTATGTCGACGGAGTGTTATTGCAGATGTTTATTCCTTTCCCTGCTTCAAATAGTAAGGCAGAGAAACGACTTGGCGGCGGCAAACACGCACTAAGCAAACGGAGGGGGAAGAGGAGCGTAGTCGGCAGGACGAGGCAAAACTCAGCCTTACCGCCACCCAAGTTCATTTGATTAAAAACATATGCTGCTGCTTGATTAAACCCGCCAACTGTAGGGCGTAAAATCTGCAGCACATTTTACACTGAACTTTAAATTAGTGACTTAGTTGAGCCTCCACAAATTAAGCTGCGGTCAGGGGGAAGTGTTGGGGGTCGGGAGCAATAAGGCGAGGTTGGCAACTCCCTCCCTCCCTTCCTCCTCTCCCTTACTCTTCCTCCCTACCTACCTCTTCTCTCTCTCTCTCTCTCTCTCTCTCTCTCTCTCTCTCTCTCTCTCTCTCTCTCTCTCTCTCTCTCTCTCTCTCTCCTCCTCTCCCTCCTCTACTTCAGTTTCCCTTGGGGAGTCTAATCACCCAGGTATTGGAGCACTTAACGGTGCACCTGTCGATGATTAGGCCCGTGCCATTAACTTTAATTAATCGGTATGATTCTGTACTGGAAGGCTGAAGTTGTAATGAAGGGTTTACCGGAGGGCAGGCAGGGGGCGGAGAGGGTGTAGCTTACAGGTTCGTCTCGTCTCCTGGTGGTGGGAGGAAGTTTCTCTCGCCTATAAAATTCCCTCGTGAAGTCTGGTACACCATAAAGGTCCAATACCTGTAGTTCATCTGTTGCCTGTGTTTGTGGAGTGCTCAGGGGCCTCACTACACCCTCCTACACCCACACCGCCTATCAGATTAGGTACACACATCCAGGGTGGCATTCACTGCGGTGCTTGTTCACTGCCGCCACCTAAATCAAACCCACGCAATAACCACACCAACCCACGGGAGCTGATGAAGGTACTCTTATTAGCAGAAAGTTACTTCATTCACCTCCCACGAGATGTTTGGCTCGAGAACACTTCCTCTCTTGATTAGCTCATGAGGCGCCAGGTTTTCCAATTGAACCTGAGCGAACATTTTTGTTTCTGTAAGTCGTTGTGGGAAGTAGTAGTGATAGTGTAGTAGTAGTAGTAGTAGTAGTAGTAGTAGTAGTAGTAGTAGTAGTAGTAGTAGTAGTAGTGATAGTGTAGTAGTAGTAGTAGTAGTAGTAATAGTAGTAGTAGTAGTAGTAGTAGTAGTAGTAGTAGTAGTAGTAGTAGTAGTAGTTGTTGTTGTTGTTGTAGTAGTATTAGTATTATTAGAAATAGTGTAATAGTAGTAGTAGTAGTAGTAGTAGTAGTAGTAGTAGTAGTAGTAGTAGTAGTAGTAGTAGTAGTAGTAGTAGTTATAATAGTAGTGCCCGTAGTTGCCTCTGTTTCTACTAACTAATAAAATTTGATATAACATATGCATATGTATGCATATATATATGTGTATATATATATATATATATATATATATATATATATATATATATATATATATATATATATATATATATATATATATATATATATATATATATACATAGAGAGAGAGAGAGAGAGAGAGAGAGAGAGAGAGAGAGAGAGAGAGAGAGAGAGAGAGAGAGAGAGAGAGAGAGACGAAATGGTAAATAGAATCAACAACATAAAAGACAAAAAATCACCACCACGTAGCATCAGATTATGGCGGTGTGTGAGCAAGGTCGTGTTATATCTTGGCCTGGTGTTTATCTGACGCGCAGCTCCGTCCCCGCGCCGCTGTGACAGTCAACAGGTTTACGGCGGCAGCCACCTCCAACGCACCACTCACAATCCACACAAAACGGCCCATTTCCCGCGGCGTTGTGTTTGAATCTCCCACCTCCGGCGTCAGGGGAGGATTGTGAGATGTCGCCTGGGGGGAAATTATAGCGGGCCTCCAACACTCCTTTTTGCGCTTTCTTCTCCCTCCTCCGTTCGCTTACCCTCTCCGTCTCTTTCCTTTTGTTGATGGTTTTATATATTTTCTTCGCTCCTTTTTTGCCCTCCGTGTCGCTGCAGCCTAAGTTATGTTCCTAGAAAATTACTTCGTCCCCCTCTCCCTCTCCCAACGCCCTTGGTGACCCCCGGGAGAGGCGGGGACGCAGACTAGACGCTGCGTTGACCCCAGAACAGCGACGGTCACCCACCATCCATTACTGCTGACGGCGGAGATAGTGGGATGGGCCTCTGACCCATCATGCCTCGGCTGTGCCCATTTCAATTGGTCTCTAAGTTACCATTATGGAGCCTGCAGCACCGGGAACAGCTCTTCCTGAGAACCTGCCAGCCTGCCGGCTCTTGCTGTGCTCCTACGTCTGTCGAGTCACAGCTGCTGTCGGCGTGTCAGCCTTCACGTGCCACTGCCATGCCGGCTCCCCGTCTTGCCCTTGGACACCCCTCTGTCTGCCTCACACAATTTTAGTGAATGTATAAAGATTTGAAACATTTACACTCGAGCTCGGGACAATAACACATCCAGGGCCCCAGGCACGGCGTTTGCTGGGAAATGCGTTTTTCAAAGGTGTGAACGGTGGCGGCTCTTGAGGCTGCGTTCTGTGGCCTCGAAATAATGGGATTTGTGATTTTTTTTTCTTCAGTTTGAATAGTTGACGATATGAGAAATGTGAATACTCTAAGAGCTTTCTATAAATTAAGAACGATTTTTCTTGTTCCTTTGACTGACCCGCACCGCGTTATTGACTCCCGTTGGTAGAGTTTGTGGAAAGTGAAAAAAAAGAAGTGAGATTGCAATTGTATTCAGTTCCTAATGGTAGTATGGTCACCCACAATACTACTTCTGAACAAAGAAATTAATGTGTTTTCTAAGCAGAGTAATGCAACGAACGTATCGTGGAAGACTACCAAGAAGTGGAAGTGCACGGGCCACATCACACCAGGGAGCAAGGAGCAGGGGCGCGCATACCAGCCTCATGGGAGACTCATCATGGCCACTAAGGCTCCCCTGGTGGTCATGCCAGCACGCTGACCCTGGCCTCGTGTGGCCGAGCAGACCACAGTCAGCCCTAGTGGATTGTAGACGAGTTAATTCTGGCGGTGATTGGTTTTGGAGCCCCGCGCACGGGCAGGCCTGGGGCGACGCGGTGATGGGAGGATGGAAGCGAAATGTGTGGATGATTTTATTTTTGAGTGCGTGGCTGCCGAGAACAAGGCCTGCCCTGCGGCGGCGGCACGGCGGCTGTACCACCACAGCATATAAATACTCAACAGCACGCCACAGCACAGGTGGTGGGAAATTCAATACACAATTAAAATGACACAATGACAACTTTTGCTCATTTCGTGAAAATTATCGACATAACAAGCAATCCATTTTGTGATACACCACTGAAGGAAGACGACAGCCTCACCACCACACGTGAGGCTCGGCTGTATCCGTCTTGAGGCAGCCATTTAATTTCTATAGTCAATCTATGTTAAAGAATTTGCCCACCGCAAACACACACACACACACACACACACACACACACACACACACACACACACACACACACACACACACACACACATTCATACGCACACACATTATATCCATTAATAGTGTATTTAAATTTCAAAAAGAATTTAGAGGATATGCGGTATTAGAGGAATTAAAATTGGAATCATTAATATCACAAACATTATCGATATGATTATTGTCATTTAAACCTTGCATTTTCTTGTTACGTAAAATGTATTAATCATTACATTTATCAGTGTCGTGCGTCATCCACTCGTGTAGCCGCTTCTCTCTCTCTCTCTCTCTCTCTCTCTCTCTCTCTCTCTCTCTCTCTCTCTCTCTCTCTCTCTCTCTCTCTCTCTCTCTCTCTCTCTCTCTCTCTCTCTCTGACCCCGTCCCACCCTCCATCCCTCATCCTTGTTCACAGGATTCCTT
>JAXIVD010004569.1:0-20000 GCA_036785275.1 Cancer borealis | reverse complement strand
TTGTTATTATCACTATTACTATTATCATTACTATTATTATTATTATTATTATTATTATTATTATTATTATTATTATTATTATTATCATTATTATTGTTATTATTATTATTATTATTATTATTATTATTATTATTATTATTATTGTTATCATTATTATCATTATTATCATTATTATTATCATTACTCATCTTTCACAGGTACGTTTCTGTGTTGGAAGATTACCTGTGCGAGACATATGGTGAGTAATGTATTGCATTTTCTATTTGTGTATTCATTCCTTCAGTGTTTTGTCCATGTGTGTGTGTGTGTGTGTGTGTGTGTGTGTGTGTGTGTGTGTGTGTGTGTGTGTGTGTGTGTGTGTGTGTGTGTGTTTGTGTGTGTGTGTGTTAGAAACTTTGATTAAAAATAACCTGTTATCGACATTGACTTGTTTTGTACTCGTAACTATAATCTTACTGTGGGCTTGTTGATCCTCACTAACACACACACACACACACACACACACATACACACACACACACACACACACACACACACACACACACACACACACACACACACACACACACACACACACACACACACATACATACATACTAGTGTTTGGGGATGAGGTGGCCGGAGTGTGTATTGGTGTTGAGTATAAAGTGGAATTTTGCTCCACGCGTCTGATCATATGATTATACTGTGTGTGTGTGTGTGTGTGTGTGTGTGTGTGTGTGTGTGTGTGTGTGTGTGTGTGTGTGTGTGTGTGTGTGTTGTGTGTGTGTGTGTGTCTGTGTGTGTGTGTGTGGAGGCAGATAAGCCACCCAATAATTGACTACTAAGTGATTGTCTTCAGCCTCCACTGATACCCATTCACCGTCTTCCTCCTCCTCCTCCTCCTTCTCAGCATTACCAAAACAGTGGAATAGAATAAAAAACAAAGTATCAATAGTCAGTAATCCATATATTTTATTGTTCATCTGTTGCTGGATAATGAAACCTCTTCCCTTTTTATTTTCTTCTGTTCGTATATTTATTCATTACGTTTATAGTATGTACTTGGATGTGTATTTTACCTGGCCGTGGAAGAGGGAAAGGCTGGGACAAAACAAAACAAAACAAAAACAAAAAACGAAAAGTCAAATCATGTTCTCATTTGATTAATCCGGGTTTTGGAGCGAGGCTAAGTTGGATAAGGTCAGAGGTGCCAGGCTGTATATAAGGAAGGAGGCAAACGGGATTAAAAGTCTGCTTACATTATGGAGTCTTGTAACTTTAATATCGTTAGGAATACATATGATCTGCCTTGCTTACAGACTTTATTCACCATTCTCACTGTTTGTCTGCCTGTCTGTCTCTCTGGTTAAGGTGATGCTGGTAGTGGTGGTGGTGTGGTTGACATGGTGAATAGGAGTGGCAGTGGTAGGTGTGGTAGCGGCTGTTTGTGGGTGTGGTCGTAGATGGTGTCTTGTTAGTAGTTGTGGTCGTGGTCGTAGGGGTCGTTGAGGTGACAGTGTTCCTTGTAGTCATAGGTGGTAGAGGCAGGTGCAGAAGCGGCTGTGGTGGTGATGGTGTGACGGTGTAATGGTGTAACATACATGAAGGCTTTACGTAGTCATGGGGTATGCATGCCCGTGTACGTGCATAGTATTCATGGATGTGTACGTACTTGCCTTGTGGTACTGTACATACATACATACATGCATGGTTGAATATAGCGTCTCATTCATATACATACATACATACGTACTACATAGAAGTTTTGCAAATTTAACAGCAGTAACAACACGTCCTTTTGGGGAAAAATGTGGTAAATTAAGTGAAACAAAAATCTAATACCCAGATCATGTTTATGTTTTATTGCTAATATATACCAGGAGCACCGCGGGCGAGAATTAGAACGGTTTCAAAATAACTCTACCAAAAAAATAATAAAATCCCACACGTAATACAGATACATTACATACTTTTTCACATTACAGTAAAAAAAAAAAAAAAGGATAAAAAAGAAAGGATTTAATGTGTTACGTTAATTCAATCTTGTTAATTTACCTTCTATCTCACAGCTTAGCGAGAGGAGAGGAGAGGAGAGGAGAGAAGAGAGGAGAGGAGAGAGGAGAGGAGAGGAGAGAAGAGGAGAGAGAGAGGCAGCATTAGGATGAAAGACTCCCCACCCCATGACCAGAGCAGGATAAAGGAATGCGCTAATGCACACTCTTTTGTCCCTCTCCCGGGGCCACACGAGGGACGCCGAGGGATCCGACTGGTGAATATTGGAAGACAACAATAGGCTTCAGTATCTTATGACCCGTATTTACATAAAGATAATCAATAAAGTGGGGGGCTAGGTACGTATTGTTTGCAAAGATGTTGATGTTGCATTGCAGGCCGCTGGGATTGATGAAAATGCTACCCACCTACCTACCTACCCCCTTCACTGCTCCCTTTCTCTCACGACCACGCCTTCCCCCCCTTAAACCCTTTACCACTCCGCCACGCCCTGCCCTCCTAACCACGTCCCCCATGCATGTTTATGTGAGAGATGCCACACACACACACACACGCACAGCTACACCCCGCATCTTTCCGTCTGTGTGGATTAATTATGCAGAAAACTGAATGCTTTTAATCTCCCTTCACTTCATTATATTTCTCCTTGAGGGACCATAGCAGAATGTTATGTGTCATTAGGAATATTCAACAGACGGAGGATGCGATGACGTGAGATAAAAGTAATCCTTTCTTACAGTCTTATTGAAATGTATTAGTTCTTGCACGTGTTCATATTTTAGACGATGCTGTATATTTCGAGTCTTAATAAGGAAATGCGAAGTGCTAGTCATTCTGGCCGTTATTAAGTATACAATGCAATATACCTTTATCCTATGTTACCTGAGACAATAGCTTAGTTGTTTATTGTTTGCTGATTTAACGAACTGACTAACTTGTACCTGAGTAACGTATGTACATATTTGTGTAAGACTTGCTAACAAAAAGGTAAATTTTAATGAAATTACCTTTTACCTTCAACATGATTAATATACTACTGACATGCATACATATTTACATACATAAGGTAGAGCATCTACCCAGCATGAACCCTTTAACTAAATAAGACTCATCTATATAAACATAGATCATCTGGTTATACATTACATAAATTGTTTTCATCAGGGTAAACACGACACTTACTGACGGGGAATAAAAACCCAACATACATACACAGCGGAAAGTAAGGCAACAATAGAACAGGAGTCTACACTACATACAAGCTTGGAAGGGCGACACATGGTTAAGTATGTGATGACCCCTTTAAAGACAGAATAACTTGGCGCACAGACGAAAATAAATGCATGAACGGAAGGGGAAAGGGAAGGGAAATACTTAGGAGGAGGTTCTGTAACACACTGGTCAAACAAGAGTATACACCTTAGACAACTATATATTCTTGTTCTTGCAATGTTGGTTGGGCAGGAGGTGTTGAGTGTTGTAATGAAGGGTAGGCGGCTTGGCGTGAGGTTGTTGTTGTTGTTGTTGCTATATTATCGTCTTTTTTGTTGATGATAAGTGTTGATAGTAGTTATTGTCCCCCACAGGCCCTTATCAGTTCTCCGTCCAGTGTTTAAGATCAACTGGACTGACGAAATGATAAGGAAGCGTGAAAAGGGTTGCTCTTCTGCATTCTAGGATCCAACGTTGATGGTGTTTTTCTCTCTTGGTGTGTTCCTCTTACCTTACACCTTATTCTAACTACTGCTATTACTACTACTACTACTGCTACTACTATTACTACGTGCTGCTGGCCGTCTCCCCCTCCTCTTGGTCCTCTTCTTTGCCCCGCCACTCACAAACTTTGGCGCGCTGCTGAAGATTATTAGTTGAGTTTCTTCTGGACAAAACCTGATGACTCTGCCCCAAACTTTTTCCTCTCCTCCAGAAGCCAGGGAAGAAGTAGGAAGACTGGGGAAGAAAGGAGCATGGAAGGAGAGCAAAAAAAAAAAAAAAAAAATAATATATACCAAACACTCCAGATCACATTTCTCACTTAAGCCCTCGTAATTTGCTCGTTTTTCGGGGGAGGTCCGTAATTAAAAAAGTTAAATCCAGAGCAACTAATTATGCCTTAAATACTGATGATAAACTGGAAAACTAAACGAACCTAGCTAAAACCTCTTAAATATATTCCAAGTTCCGGTGTCAGCTTTAATTAAGAACCCCTTAAACCCTATCCCGGCGAGTTCCGTTCTCTCTCTCGCCCTCCTTCTTCCTCCAGTAAACCGTGAGATGGACCATTTTCTATGATCCTCCCAGACTCAAAACATCGGTTCGGCGCCAGCGTTAACACACCCGGGGCCTAGTTGGGCTTAACCCGCCGTGGATATGTGGGCATATAATCCAGGCGGGAAGTCCAAACTAATATGAGGAACGGTATTAATTTTCACCCAAACCAAATCCAGTGTAGGAACAGTTGTGTTTAGAAAAGGCGCCGGGCGGATGGGAGGGAAGGAGGCTGGGCTGGGCTGGGCTGGTGGTTATAGTGGTACATCACGAGGGGTCTGTGTGTGGGGGTAAGGAGGGAAGGGGGATAATACCAGGCTTAAGGTCTTTATTCCGACCATATCTTGAGTTTCACATGCTCGTAGTACTAAATATTGCACCCCGGCGTGGCCCCAGCAACCCTGAAACTCGCGTAATAAGGTGTAATGAGAGATTTAGCCCGAGTTCTGCGGGCGGGGAGGCGGGGGGGTGGGGGGCAGGAACGGAAGCTTTGATCACCTGCTGTTTTCTTGGGGTAGAGTTTCCCGTTCTGATCTCTCTCTCTCTCTCTCTCTCTCTCTCTCTCTCTCTCTCTCTCTCACACCATTGTCGTTTGGAAGGGAAAATGTACTTATGGATGACAGTAGACTAAGTAAAACTGGAGAGAAAGAGAGAAAGAGAAAGATGAATGAAAGGTATAAGGGAAAAGTCAGAGAGAGAGAGAGAGAGGAAAAATAAATAAAACGGGGAAGAGATGAAGGGAGGAAGAGGCCAAAATTGGGGGGAAGGGGGGTGGATAAAAGGGGGGGCATCATGATAAAAATGAGGGAAAACACTGAATGCATGAATGAATGAAACATGAGGTAAAGAGAGAGAGAGAGAGAGAGAGAGAGAGAGAGAGAGAGAGAGAGAGAGAGAGAGAGAGAGAGAGAGAGAGGGAGAGAGAGAGACTGAGGAGAGAAGACGAGTAAAGGGGGGAGGGGATGGGGTGAAGGGGAGGCGAACATGGACTCAGAATACGAATGGAAAAGGAGAAAAGGATGATGGAGATAGAAAGAGGGGAAAAAAAAAAGGAAGAAACGTAGAGGGGGAAAAATAGAAGTTAAATGAATGGAAAATTGAGAGAACAGGGTGGGAGAGAAAGGGAGGGAGAAAGAAAGATAAAGTGAAGGTAGATGAATGTAGAGAGAGAGAGAAAAAAAAATACAAAAAAGAAAGGATGGAGGGAGAGGAGAGAAAAAGGTGGAGGAGGGAAACGTTGAGGAAAGAGGAGGAGGAGGAGGAGGAGGAGGAGGAGGAGGAGGAGGAGGAGGAGGAAGAGGAGTATAGAAGTGGAAAGAGAGAGGGGGAATTTTAAAAAGAGGGGAAAAAAAGAGGAGGAGGAAAGAGGTGAAAAAAGTTACCTCCTTCCGCCTGTCACGATATGGGGGAGGGGAAGGGGGGCGGCGGCATCGGGAGGGGGAGCGGCGGCATCAACTGGAAAAAAAAGAAGTGTAACGATTATAATATTAGATTTTAAAACCTTTTGTCAGTATGAAAATAGATAATGAATGAAGGATAATGTTAAGAGAGAGAGAGAGAGAGAGAGAGAGAGAGAGAGAGAGAGAGAGAGAGAGAGAGAGAGAGAGAGAGAGAGAGAGAGAGAGAGAGAGAGAGAGAGAGAGAGAGAGAGAGAGAGAGAAGTAATGAGAGCCTCTTCCCATTCCTTCCTTTTCCACGTCCCACACAGCTTACAACAGTGTCCCCTCGAGTCACTGCGAGTCGGCTTGCAGAGAAAACGCGACCTTCTGGCTCTTCTCGGCGGGAGAGTTATTTACAGACATCAGTACGCCAGCGGAACGAGTGTTTACGATTAACATTAATTTATGCAGCGATCCAGGCCAAATTAGCATCTGAAACAAAATTTGCTCGGTCATTTAATCACTAGTTATTCACGGGCGATATTTGCCAACGTTCTGGTGACATCAATTTCACTGTGCCAAGATAGATGCAAAACAGATTATTCATTTTTCACAATAATAAGTCACTGAGGCAGCGACAAAGTGGTAAAAATGAATAAGGTTATTTATACCTGGAAAGCTTCAATAGAGCAAGGTCAGCGAGGCAGACTGCTTCAGGGGAATGCATGAAGTGATACATGCTAGCAGGTCACACCAAGATACGAGGCACGGCCAGCTTGAGGGTCAGCCAAAACCTTGTTGCTGTGAGCTCTTCTGTGTCCTGGGACGGCGAGTGTGACATCCTAGCGAGGCTCTGTTGTGAGGGGCGTTGCCGTGACGGGGGCAGCGGAGTGGCGGCTGCTTCCCAACACACACCTAAATATATATGCAGCAACCCAATCCACTTTCCTAAGAAGATAAAGGTGTTTTCCTCTACATTCAACTCTCGGACGCACTCACACACACACACACACACACACACACGCACACACACACACACACACACCTTAAACTCCCTGCGGCTCTTCCTTTACGTGAAGGACATGCAAGATATTCCTAGACATGGCGTGTCGTTACTCGCCAACGAGACGGACAAGAAACGTATCTTCCTGCTCCTTTGTTGTTGTTGTTGTTATTATTATTATCATCATTATAATTATTGGCTGACGACGCGTAGAGAGAAAGGCAATGAAGGAAGTCTCACCCGAACACAAGTTAATTATTGCCACGAAACCTTCACCTCCCCTCCCTTCCTCATTCGTTCTCTCCGGCCCTCCTTCCCTCCCTTCCATTCCCTTCCCTTCCGCCGCCCGTCCAGTTTCCACTTTTGTGTCTCACTCACTGTCGCCTTCCCTGTCTTAGCCTCGCGCCCTCCCCCTGTCGACACGTCTGTTTCTCCTATCTGCCACCCTGTCTCTCCTTTCTGTCCTGCCTCCCTGTCTTCCCCTACCACCGCAGCGTCCCTCAACACATCCACTCTTACCCATCATGATCATGTTTCTCTTCCACCCTACGTCTCCCTCTGTTAAAACGCCTTTCCTTAACACTACCCGTACACCTACATACACTGTCCATCCACAACTCTTCTACCATACATACATACATACATTTTAATTACGTCCCCCTTTCAACACCTTCCCTGCCACTACGTTTCCTTGCCGCCACCACCATCCTCCGCCACCCTCGGCCACCCTGTCCACCTCACCCTCCAGCAGTGACCTGTGGCGGCATGAAATTAAGGTCTCTTCTAATCCAGCAGAGTCGCCTGCATTAAGTGGCCATCAAAGCCGTGGGTGTGAATGCTGGTGTGCGCGGGGCCACGCAAATGAGATTGTCAGTGAGTGTGAACGTAACGTAAATGTGTGTGCATGTAAATGATAAATACATACATACATATATGCATGTACACATACATACATGCGTACATACACACAAGAAAGCATTAGAAAACCAAAGGAAGCAGAAACACACACACACGAACAGACGAACCGGAGAGAGAGAGAGAGAGAGAGGAGAGAGAGAGAGAGAGAGAGAGAGAGAGAGAGAGAGAGAGAGAGAGAGAGAGAGAGAGAGAGAGAGAGAGGGCACAGCAGCTGGCCAGGAACCATTCATGTCCCATTCATTTTGGACCGAGGCGTCTTGGCGAGCACTAATGTTCGCGCCTACACATCTCACGCCCACCCGCCCGCCATGCCACACACGCACGCACGCACGCGAAAAGTCTACCACGCCAAATAACATTGTCTAGCTCGATGGGAGGTCCTGCTATTTTGGGCTTCCGTCTTATTTCTGGATTTTATTTCTCTTGACGTGACTGACTGGCTGCCTCTGTGTGTGTGTGTGTGTGTGTGTGTGTGTGTGTGTGTGTGTGTGTGTGTGTGTGTGTGTGTGTCCCCTCCCCATATCCTCTTCCATACAATTTATATATACAAGCGGGTGGTGATAGGAAGGGATGGGAGGGAAGGAAGGAAGGAAGGAAGGAAGGAAGGAGAGACCGGAAGGAAAGGAATGGTGGTGGTGGTGTTGACGAGGAAGGAGGAAGAAGGAAGAAGGAAGGATGAAGGAAGGAAGGCAGACAAACAAGCAATGGACGAACACACACACACACACACACACACAAAGCCTGCTGAGTGACGGGAGTTAAGGGAGGAGGGATGGGTAAGAGAATGGTGCTGGCAGGGAGGTGGGGGGGGGGGAGGAGGGGAGGAGGGGAGGTACATAGATGGGGTAAAAGAGAGAGAGTAACATACCCCTCACCAGCTGCTACCTCTGTTATTCTCCTCCTCCTCCTCCCTCCCTCCTCCCCTTCCACTACCCCCTGACACTCTCTTACCCTCCGCACCTCTCTAAGCACTGCCCTACATTACCTATATGCAAGAGGACAAGGTAGATAGATGCACGAGGACACGATAGATAGATAGATAGATAGATAGACAGCCAGCCAGTCGCCTCTCTTCCTGAGGCAAGACTCCACCAAGTCATTACTTCATGTATTTCTGTAGGAGGGAATAGATGTTGATTAATGAGAAAGGAAGGAAGGAAGGAAGGAAGGAAGAAAGGGTCTCTCTCTCTCTCTCTCTCTCTCGTCTCTCTCTCTCTCTCTCTCTCTCTCTCTTTCTGTCTCCTTCCTCACTGTCAACATTGTTTCTCGGAATTTGAATAATGTTGTGGGGGAGAAGAAAGTTTGGATAAAGGTGAGCACACAGCAGAGGGTCCGCGGAGAGAGAGAGAGAGAGAGTGAGAGAGAGAGAGAGAGAGAGAGAGAGAGAGAGAGAGAGAGAGAGAGAGAGTGTGAGAGAGAGAGTGAGAGAGGGGAATTAAGCAGATTACTTCGATACAAAGAACACACACACACACTTAACTAAAATACAATAAAGCAAGGAGAGAGAGAGAGAAAGAGAGAGAGAGAGAGGAGAGAGAGAGAGAGAGAGGAGAGAGAGAGAGAGAGAGAGAGGACACTATATGAACAAGGGTGACGTTAGGGGATTCCCTCCTCTTCCCTTACCCTACTTTTCACATGCCCTTACCCTCCTCCCCTCAACCACTACCTTCCATCCTCTCCTCTCCCCTTCCCTCCCTCAACAAACAGGCCTCTTACCATCCACCCTCACAACCCACGCCCTTCCTCCTCCCTCGACAGCCAACCCTTTCTTTCCTCACTCTACAAGCATCTCTCTCTCTCTCTCTCTCTCTCTCTCTCTCTCTCTCTCTCTCTCTCTCTCTCTCTCTCTCTCTCACACAACCTCACCTTAACCTCCTCTCCTTTACTCCCTCCAAAAATATATTCCCATAGCCTTTATTTATGCATAATTACCTCTAGGAGCCACAGTGTATAATGGCTCATTCTCGCCCATGGCTAATCAATAACTCCACCACCATCCCCTTACTCCCTCCACACCATCTCCCTTCCTTCGTGCCAATCCTATCCCCCTTTCCCTTTCCTCCTGTCGCCAGTGGCCCGAAGGACTCTGTGCCGTCAGTCCCGGAGGGCCACAGGGTCCAGGATGGCGCGACCTCTTCCGGTCCACCTCCTTAACCCTTATTTATTGGGTCTTATTTACGATCTTCATTCTGGCCACTCTGAGTTGCGGCTCCCTGCGAGGACAAACAGAAGGGAGGAGGAGGAGAGAAAGAGGAGAAACGGAGGAGTTGGAGTAGGGGTGGTTGAGGGTCAGAAAGGGGTTGTAGGAAAACGAAGAAGAAAGAGGAGAAGGAGGAGGAGGAGGAGGAAGAAGAGGAGTATGATGGTGGTAATGATGTAGGAGTATGAAGTACGGTTTAGAGGAGAGAGAGAGAGAGAGAGAGAGAGAGAGAGAGAGAGAGAGAGAGAGAGAGAGAGAGAGAGAGAGAGAGAGAGAGAGGAGTTAGGGCTCAGTAAGTGTTAGGAGAAGGAGGAGGAAGGGGAGTAATGTGGCCTTTATATATACGAGAGAGAGAGAGAGAGAAGATGAGATGAGAGAGAAGAGAGAGAGAGAGAGAGAGGAGAGAGAGAGAGAGAGAGAGAGAGAGGAGAGAGAGAGAAGAGAGAGAGAGAGAAGATGAGAGAGAGAGGAGAGAGGAGAGAGAGAGAGAGAGAGGAGAGAGAGAGAGAGAGACTGGAATAGGATATTTTAGGAAAAGACGGAGAACGGCTGGACTGGAGTGTGCGTGGGTGTTTCTAAGGGAGGGTAAACAACACGAAGGAATAGGAGAAGAAGGAGGAGGAGGAGGAGGAGGAGGAGGAGGAGGAGGAGGAGGAGGAGGAGGAGGAGGAGGAGGAGGAGGAGGAGGAGGAGGAGGAGGGGAGAGAGACAGACGGAGATAGCAGGCAGTGGTGGAAGGCAATGTCCAAGTCTCACTAGGACACCAACTGGGCCTTATGTTGCATGGGTCCAGCCAGGTCTTGTCTAGGGAAGGCGCCTCTAAACAACAATACAGACTTCCGGGCAGACCAGAGTGGCGGCACACACACACACACACACACACATACGAAGACAATCCAAAACACACACAACACAGAGACACAGACCGTCACCTCACCCAGACGAGACACCCTCACAGACACCACCACCCACACACACACACACAACTAACCAGCCATCCAAGCCAGCCAGCCAGCCACTCCCCGACCCACCCATCCAGACACACTGGAAACAACACTATTGATGTGTCTGCCGCTGGAAAACTTGGATGGCTGCCGGGTCTGGTCTCGTATACTAATGATCAAAAAGTAAACTCATCAGATACACTATTAGGGACAACAACTGGATGCTGTTGCCTCTCCTAGCTGTTGACTGGACGGACGGACGGACGGTTCAACTCACCAACTGACCGGGTTATGACTTCGGTTAAAAAATAATAATATATTAATCAGTGCGTCTGGCTAGGGAGTGAGGGGAAAAAGGGTGTGGACTTGAGTGAGGGTGGATGGAGGGGTGTAGAGCGGTCTGGATTCACAGAGGAAGAAAGGCTGGAATAGAAGGAGGAGGAGGAGGAGGAGGAGGAGGAGGAGGAGGAGGAGGAGGAGGAGGAGGAGGAAGGAGGGAAGGGTATATGTTAAATTTGGGTGTTGGTGGGTGTGATACATGAGGCGACGAGCAGACTGGCGAAATTAGACTTATTGACCTGAAGACCGAAGTAGATGGGCTGACGGGCGGGGAGAGAGTGTGAAGGAGTGAGCGACGGACGGCTATAGAGAAGAGAGAGAGAGAGAGAGAGAGAGAGAGAGAGAGAGAGAGAGAGAGAGAGAGAGAGAGAGAGAGAGAGAGAGAGAGCAGGCATGGCGGGAGTGTCGGCGGCAATGATTTTCAAGTTTAATGAAATGCAGCGGAGTGAAGTGGAGGGAAGGGGACGGCATCTGGTCAGACAATGGCGGCGTCGACGCCCTCAGACACCTGGGGAGACAGGGGGAGGGAGGGAGGAGGAAGAGGAGGAGGAGGAGGAGGAGGAGGAGGGAAGGCCGGGAGAAGAGTGAGGGAAGAGTGTAGGAAGTGAAGGTTGCTTGCTCACTCCCTGACAAGACTGTGTGGATGAAGGACTGGATCTGTGCTACAGTGCATGAGGAAGTGTTTGAGGCAGTGTACGGATTGATAATGCAGCACGTATGAGGCGAGGCACAGTTACGAACACTTCCTAACCTCAAAGCACAGCAATTAGCAGTGAAGGGTAGGTAGTAGGTAGAGTGAGCAACACCGCGGTGGAGTGAGTGACTGGCTGGATACACTAGCGTCCTTCCACATCATTCAGTCCAGGAATAATAATAGAAAAAGGAAAAAACAGTTATACCCACACTGGACAATTTACAGCCTTCATAAAGCACTTTTAGAACCGACGGGAGGGAGGGAGGGAGGGAGAGGACGCTGGTTGGCCTCTGGATCGAAATTGGTAGCACTGATTTCTCACGCTGAGGGAGGAAACGGGGGATGGGGGTGAGAGAAAGCAGGAAAAGAGGGGGGAAGGGGTTTACGTGGCAAGCTGAGGGAGTGAGAGAGAGAGAGAAGGATGGAGGGAGAGAGGGAGAGGAGAGGTGATGCAACGCTCATAAGATAAATAATAAATTGGACATGATATTTAGCAAGCATGGAGGGCAGGAAGGGTGTTGAAGGGGAGATAAAGGAAGAGGGGAGAAGAGGGGACAGAACGGGAGGGGAAGAAGAGGAGGAGAGGAGAGGGAGACAAACCTCACCATGACTGACACTTTGTAACCGGATCCGCTTCGGGTGAGGGGAGAGAGAGAGAGAGAGAGAGAGAGAGAGAGAGAGAGAGAGAGAGAGAGAGAGAGAGAGAGAGAGAGAGAGAGAGAGGGGAGCCGAGGGAAGGGGTGTCAGCAGGGAGAGGGAGGGACGCGTAGCTTCATTTATGATGCAATACGTGGGGTGGGTGGAGTAGGGCGTGATATGGGTTGGGTGGGCGTGGCAGGGGTGTGCGTTGGTGTGGCGTGGCTTGGGTGTGTGCAGCGGCGTGATGTGGGTGTGAGGGCGGCGTGGTGGGCGTGTCTCAGACGTGCTGTGGGTGTTAGTAAGAGATGGAATATGATTAGAGGAAGAAAAATATTATTGCACCTCCGAGTAAGAAGTCAACAAAAAAATCACCACAATCACCACCACAACCACAATCACCACCACAACCACAATCACTACCACACAGCAAAACTTCCAAGAAATACAGGAACAAAAAAAGAAAAACAAACAAAAACAATTCATGATAGCCACATTTACTCAACACAACAATCACAATGACCAAAAAGGAACACAACACCATCACTATTACACTACTACTACTACTACTACTACTACTAACAACAACAACAACAACAACAACAACAACAACAACACGCCCCTAATTAGCATACACAACACTACACGGCTATCAAAACACCTTCGAAGCAAACACACACACACAAAAAAAAAAAAAAAAAAAAAAAAAATGAAGCACACAACATAAATATCAAAATAACACAATAAATAAAAGATAAAAAAATGTCTGTAATTCATTAGACGCCAAGGGACGGGATCACGACGACCCTGTTGACTATTTTTGGCGATTCCAGGCAAGAAGATTCCAGTCGACGTCATTAGTAGCCCAAGGACCCCCCGACCCAACCCGATTTTTGGAGCCGAATTTTAAAGAAGTTAGCGTCCCTCTCCCTCCTTGTCCCATTCCTTCCTTCTTGCCTCCTTTCCTCACTATTCAGGGGAAGAGGAGGGTACGTAGCAGGGACTTTCAGGGGCCAGGATTCGCAGGAAGAGGAGGAAGATGAGGGGAGGAGGAGGAGGAGGAGGATGAGGAGGAGGAGGGGGGAAATAAGTGATGAGAGGCTATTTCTGACGATGGTTTATGGTAAATGTGTGCCAGAAATAGGTAACTGGTTGAGCTGTGTGTGTGTGTGTGTGTGTGTGTGTGTGTGTGTGTGTGTGTGTGTGTGTGTGTGTGTGTGTGTCTGTGCGTGTGTATGTATGTATGTGTGTGTGTGTGTGTGTGTGTGTGTGTGTGTGTGTGTGTGTGTGTGTGTGTGTGACAGTGATACACTGAAGTTGTGTTGTGCTACAAGCAGGAGGAAGAAAAACAAGAGGAGGTCAGTCTTCTCAAAAAGGATCTCCGTGTCTGGTTCTCCTTACATCAGATCAGAAAATAATCGCTACCGCCCAGGGACGTTCATTGTTCGAAGTGGAGATTGCCTCACCTCCACGCCTCCACCACCACCTGTTGGGCGTGGGTCCAGTGCCTCCCGCCGCGGCAGCACAAAGGGGAGGGGGGGAAGGTAGAAGGCAAGAAGGGAGGGAAGGACATAAGAGGTGGAAAGTTACAGACAATAAAGAGGAGGAAGGAAGAGGAGGAAAAGGGAAATGCAGAAGCATAGGAGAAGGAAAGATAGACAGGACTAATGAGAGAGGGGAGGCAAGACACTGGAGAAGAGAGATGTAGGAGAGAGAAGAGGGAGGAGGTAGGACGTAGGGGCCAGGCGGGATGGAGAGGACTGGGGACATGGGAGAGAGTAGGTGAGGATGGCAGGATGTGAGGGGAGTAGGAGGTGGTGCCCGCGTGGATGACCTGCGTGGTGTAGTGCGCGCGGCCTAACTTGAATGTGGTTGCCCGCTCTTATATTCCGAGATTCCTCCTCCGTCCCTCTCATCCTCTCTTTCTCCACTAACTTCTTTAGTAACTCACATTGGAAGAAGAAAAAATAGTTAAATCAATTACATAAACGTTTCTTACACTACTCTCTCTCTCTCTCTCTCTCTCTCTCTCTCTCTCTCTCTCTCTCTCTCTCTCTCTCTCTCTCTCACACACACATACACACCGCATGTTCCTCGACACATAGATGTTTGCTCTTTGCACCATTTCATAATCCTCACCAGCCCTCGCCACACACGCTCCAGTCCGACCCCTTGCCCTCACACCACACATGAATGGCCGGGCCGTGAGTGTAGAGCTCCAGCAGAGTCTTAGCTAGTGACTCACCCAAGGCAGTAGTCCTCAGAACCACACTTTCCTCCTCCTCATCATCCACCTCCCCTCCCACACACAAACACGTCTATTCACACTTCCAACACACACACACACACACACACACACACCATCCATCCATCCTCTCCTTCCCCATATACATATACACAGTTTGGACACCCTCGCCATCCCAGTTAAGCCTAGAAAATCGCTCTACACCATCCCAAAACGAGAAAGAGAAAGAGGACTGACATTCGAGGCTCATCTACATAAGGCTCAGCGAATATAGTTTAAAAAAAGACAAAAAACTAATACCACTGTGAATGTGCAGAAAAAAAGATCATAAGGCACAATGATGGGAAGAAAGACCTTTGGATTAGCGGGTTTAGAGAAGGCACGCTGCATAAACACATATGGAGGATAATGTGTGTGTGTGTGTGTGTGTGTGTGTGTGTGTGTGTGTGTGTGTGTGTGTGTGTGTGTGTGTGTGTGTGTGTCCGTCCCATGTGTGTGAGTGCAGGACCACGGCACCTTATCCGGTTACTCATATTCTTGTGTTCTAATGTTACTCACCAGCACATTGTTTGCTCTTTGTCCCTGAGAGAGAGAGAGAGAGAGAGAGAGAGAGAGAGAGAGAGAGAGAGGAGAGAGAGAGAGAGAGAGAGAGAGAGAGAGAGAGAGAGAGAGAGAGAGAGAGCAAGCACACACCACCAATACACATCCTTGCCATGGAGGGCGAAGAATTTCCTCTACTCACAATACTCCCTCACACCCACAAGATGAGATCATGAGAGGAGTCAGAGCGGACGAGAGGTGAGGAGGAGGAACACATAGGAACACATAGGAAGAACAAACGGCAACAGGCCTACTGGCCCTTACGAGGCTGTTTGTGATAAACTAGACTACACTATCTAATCTGGGGTGAAGGATACAGGATAGTAAGGGTAAGGGATTCTCCTACCAGCCACGACTGGCAGGAGAGGAAGGCCAACCATGCAATATAAGTAAAAATAAATAAATAAATGCGTGGAATTAGATTAGACTAGCCTATTACTACTGTCACTAACACTACTTCCTGGCAAGCGATGTCAGGCCCCTAGCGACATCCTTCCGAATCGAGATTTTGTAATTACTGTACATTAGAAGGAACTTGCTCAAAGTTTACTATGTTGACGAATAATGCTTTAGTTGCGGATTGGCTTCTAAGTATGGAGGGAGGAGGAGGAGGAGGAGGAGGAGGAGGGAGGAGGAGGAGGAGGAGGAGGAGGAGGAGGAGGAGGAGGAACAGGAGTGAGGTAGGCAGTGGTGGTTAAGGGTCACTGATAAGGAGCCCCAGTGATAAGGAGAGATTACTAGATAGGGTGAGGGTTAAGGCAATAGAAGCTGATGAAGTGGGGTGAAAAGAGGATAAAAATCGAAGGCAGGGAGGACGAGAGAGAGAAAGAGAGGAAAAAGGAGAGATAGACAATGAGAAAGGAAAAACAATATGGAAGCGAAGCGAGGTGTGTGTGTGTGTGTGTGTTTTAAGGATGCCATAGAAGATACATAAAAGTACGTACATAGACAGAAAATATTAGAAAAGAGTAGTAGTAAAAGTAGAAATTTCAGTGGGACTAAATATTTGTTTGGCTCTAAGCTGGAGTGCCTATCTGATAGTGATAAACAGCCTTGTGTGTGTGTGTGTGTGTGTGTGTGTGTGTTAGATAAGAGAGAGAGAGAGAGAGAGAGAGAGAGAGAGAGAGAGAGAGAGAGAGAGAGAGAGAGAGAGAGAGAGAGACTATGATTGGCGGGGAGGAAGCACAGGAGGAGGAAATGGAGCAGCTTCCCACGAGGTCCTCTCTCCTCTCTCCCTCCTCCCCTCAGGACTCTTCCCCGCTAGGTAGAGTTGAAAGCAAAATCCTTCGTCCTCGGAGGAATCATGATGCAGTTCAAGAAGGTTTATTTTCTGACACGCTAATGGGCTAGGAAGTATATAACCTTTACAACTCACTACAAGCTCTCTCTCTCTCTCTCTCTCTCTCTCTCTCTCTCTCTCTCTCTCTCTCTCTCTCTCTCTCTCTCTATCTCAATTCTTCATCATCTGCTTGAAAAAGTCTGTATTCCACTCTGTATATTATCAACTAAGGAGCGCTTGCACACACACACACACACACACACACACAGTTGTAATTGCACTTACGTTTTCGTTTTCAGAGAAGTAATGACCGTGTGTGTGTGTGTGTGTGTTTATGTGTGTGTGTGTGTGTGTGTGTGTGTGTGTGTGTGTGTTTATGTGTGTGTGTTTATGTGTGTGTGTGTGTGTGTGTGTGTGTGTGTGTGTGTGTGTGTGTGAAGGTAAGGAGTGAAATAATGATGGAAAAAAAATTACAATACAAAATATGAATGAGTAAAAAAAAGAGGAAAAAAAAGAAAACAAGAAATGAAAAGAAAGGAAATGGATTGGGAGGTGATGGAAAAGAAGAACAAGAACAAGAAGGAAGGGGAGTAGGAAGGTGGCACGGAGATTCTGTGGACCGAACACAAGGATTACCAAGGTCTCTGGACGCCCACAACACACCCACATCACGCTTACCCCTCACTATCTCTCTCTCTCTCTCTCTCTCTCTCTCTCTCTCTCTCTCTCTCTCTCTCTCTTTCCCCTACACCTCGGTCCTGTTCATCCACATTAATTCCCCTCACTTTCTCTCTCTCACTCCCCTTCTGACCGTGAGGCAGGTGAGGCCTATTTCTAAGTCTCTCTCCTTCCCCTCAGATAAACAAATGAAGATCAACCGGGATAGGGCAGTGAGGGTTGCCACTGAGGGGAGGCGTTGGAGGAGCCGCTGACACTTGGCAACCTCCCTCATCTGTGCCAGGGACAGGGTGAGGGGAGGCGAGGGGAGACAAGGGACCCATGCAGACAGGCAGGCAGGCAGGGAGGGAGGGTGGCAGACTGGTAGAGAGGAGGGGAGAAAAGAGAGAGAGAGAGAGAGAGAGAGAGAGAGGAGAGAGAGAGAGAGAGAGAGAGAGAGAGAGAGAGAGAGAGAGAGAGAGAGAGAGAGAGAGAGAGTAATGGCTGCCCATTTTCCTAGATTGAAGGTGAATATCTATATAACCAGACACACAGACAGACAGACAGATACACACACACACACGAAAATACATCCCAATGAATACTCGTTATTTTACGTTAGACTGAGAGAGAGAGAGAGAGAGAGAGAGAGAGAGAGAGAGAGAGAGAGAGAGAGAGAGAGAGAGAGAGAGAGAGAACTCACTCACATATTTACAATGCCATCCTTCAGTACAGACAAGCAGTTAGAAAGAGAGGGAAAGTAGGAGGAAGGAGAGAAAGGAGAGGGGAGGTGAGGGAAGGGAAAGCGAAGGAGGAAAGAAGACTAAGAGGCAATTGGAGAAACTACATGTCATCAATGTTGTGGCACCATCTTGTGTGTGTAGAGAGAGAGAGAGAGAGAGAGAGAGAGAGAGAAGAGAGAGAGAGAGAGAGAGAGAGAGAGAGAGAGAGAGAGAGATGAGGGAAGGGTGGGAGGTTGTGAGCGAGGGGAGTTTAATACTAACTGGACAGAGAGAGAGAGAGAGAGAGAGAGAGAGAGAGAGAGAGAGAGAGAGAGAGAGAGAGAGAGAGAGAGAGAGAGAATGCACTGTATGTATACTCTTCCTCCTCCTCCCCTCTTAACGTTATTTTATGGGGGTGAGGCCCTAGAGAGAGAGAGAGAGAGAGAGGAGAGAGAGAGAGAGAGAGAGAGAGAGAGAGAGAGAGAGAGAGAGTTACTCGCACTCACTAGTGTAGAGACTGAGGTGAGGGGAACGAGAAGAGAGAAAGAGGGGAAGAGAGGGAGGGAGAGAGGAGGAGGATTTAGTACTATGGTATGAGAAAAGAATGTGGCGATTGGAGGGAGGTTGTGTGGTAATAGTGAGGAGGAGGAGGAGGAGGAGGAGGAGGAGGAGGAGGAGGAGGAGGAGGGAGGAGGAGGAGGAGGAGGAGGAGGAGGAGAGGGAAAGGGAAGATGAAGCATTTGGTTGTTTGAAACCGTTTTTATTTCTTTTAATGTTATTCTTATTTATCTATTCATATATTTATATATTTATTTATACATTAATTTATTCATTTCTGCTCCGCCGTCTCACTGAAATAGGATCTTGTGTGTATATGTATATGTGTGTGTGTGTGTGTGTGTGTGTGTGTGTGTGTGTGTGGGCATCTAGCAGGACTCAACACCTTAATACTCACACAGAACAGTGAAGAAAAACAAAACAAGGCAGATCCAGTGCAAGTCCTTCCAAGCAGTGAGAGAAACCTTACAAACAAGTCATTTTGAGCCTCAGTTGAGCGGCTTTAGCGATGAAAAAGTTAGCGGAAAATCTCATCATCTGGCAACACTACCATCGAGTTGCCAGGTGGCGCCGGCTAGATAAAAAGAGTGCCGAGATGGAGGCAGTGAAGGAGGAAGGAACTGGAGGAGGAGGTATAAAGCTCCTTCACCTTTTACAGGTGTGGTTGTGGGTGGAGGGGAGGAGGAGGAGGAGGAGGAGGAGGAGGGAGATTGTCACGGGGATGGATGGAAAAGCGATCTCAGTTTCATCTCAATTAGCCACACTTGCTCGCCTCCTCCCCTCTCTCTTTCCTATATCTCATCATCAGTCTCTGTTCTTTCCCATTTGCTTTCGTTTCTCCTATCTTTCCCTCTTACGGTGTTACCTGAAGGCGATTTTAACCTAAGAAACCCATTTGGTCATTAATGAACACACCTGTCTCGGGCTGCCCAGGTGAGGTGCAAGGCAAGAGAAGGCGGAGGGAGAGAGAGAGGGGAGAGAGAGAGAGAGAGAGAGAGAGAGGAGAGAGAGAGAGAGAGAGAGAGAGAGAGAGAGAGGGAGGCAATACTGGCAGAGTAACATCAGAATCAGAAGTAACATCAGAAGTTGGGAGAGAAGTAGAAGTAGACTTAGTGAAGTGAGGTGAGGGGAGGGGAGGGAGAGGAATGAGGGGAAGTATTGAAGAAAGGAGGTAGTGAGAGGGGAATGAGATGACGTAATGCCCCTGAAATGGAAGAGTGTGAGTGCCAAGTGTGAGGAGAAACTGGTGCCAAAACGTGCGAGTGTGTGTGCCAACGGTGGGTGAAGGGTGCCAAGGAGGAGGAGGAGGAGGAGGAGGAGGAGGAGGTGGTGGTGGTGGTGGTGGTTTGATTAAGGAATATTATGCTCACTTCTCTCTCTCTCTCTCTCTGTGTGTGTGTATGTGTGTGTGTGTGTGTGTGTGTGTGTGTGTGTGTGTGGAATGTTTCTGAAGGGAGCGAGAGTATTAAGCTTGTTTATAATCCCTGTTCCCAAGACCACCAACCATTACCACGATTCGCTTACTAACATTATTAACAACTATTTAAATACCACCACCACCAC
>JAXIVD010004568.1:22500-34950 GCA_036785275.1 Cancer borealis | reverse complement strand
ACCACCACCACCACCACTACTACCACCAGTTCTTGTTCTTGATCTTGTTCTTGTTCTTCCTCCTCCTCCTCCTACCAACACACTCTATATCGCAGGTCAGATAGAACCTAAAGAATTCCACCTCACGTAGTCTTAGCTGCCTCGCCAATCTCTGTCTTTTTCCTCGTCCTGCTCTTCTCTTTCTCTCCTCCACTCTTTTTTCTCTCTCTCTACCCCTCTCTTATTCTCTGTCTCTCTCTCTCTCTCTTTGTTTTCTAATATTTTGTCTATAAAGGAGTGCGCTATTACATCCGATCAACGTTAATGGTGCACGAAGCTGAAATATTATGGTGCACAGGAAAATATTTGTATATAATGTATATGTATAAGTGGATATAAATATGAAAAACAATGTTGGCCTTTTACTAGACCACCGAACTGAACTCCATCAAAATGCTGCTCCTCCGGATAAGACGTAAAGAAGCCGGATTTTTGTTCCCATTAAATCTGATATCCGGTAGGAGCCGATTTTGTACCGAATATATCATGATTAATATTTCATAATTCTATTCAACTTGAATGTCTGGGAATATAAAGATAGGAGGAAAAGAATGCAATAAATACAGATCCTGAGGCGAAGGGAAGATGAGATTAGTAAGGAGGGCGTGTAAGATGCTAGGCTTGTGAGGGGGAGGGGGAGGATTGGGGGGGAAGGGTGAGAGTTGGGGTTAGTGACTTTCTACCACAGATCCGCTTTCTTATTTTCATTCCGCATCGGGCAGCCTCAGTGGAGTTGTTACTGTATTCCGAACATAACCGAATTTAAACTCTTCATGGACTAACACTAATGATAACCCAATATAGTCATGTTAGGTATGTTAAAAGGGAAAAGGAAGTGTCCAGATATATAAATGAAGGGGAGTCCAATATATCTGTAAATCGGATTGACACACACACACACACACACACACACACACACACACACACACACACACACACACACACACACACACACACACACACACACACACACACACACACACACACACACACACACACACACACACACACACACACACACACACACACACACACACTAATGATCACACAGCCTGTACTAGGAACGATAAAGGAAACGATATTGGTGAGCGACAATATCTTCCTGAAAATGGCCATGACAAGTTATCTATAGAATGAAGCGTCTCTCTTCATTAACAGAACTGCATCGAATAACATGATGGTGAGAGTGCCTGCTTGTTAGCCTTTACAACCCTTATATACTCTAACCTTTAAACAGATTCAGGCTGATGAGAAAACTCCCTCAGCGCTTCATGCATCGGCCCAGCGAGACGAGACATAACAGTTACATTGTCAGTCGTCTTGAAGGGAACAATTTGGACCAAGACGCTGGGTGAAGGAGGGAACACCTGCTATACCGTCACGTGCATGGAGGTAAGTACCGTTCGGGAGCCACACCACAGCTAAGGGAAATGTCTTGTCCAGTAAGGGTAGAGCAAGAGTACGGGAATATATCGTAGAATTGTGGATGACGGGTATTAAAAATGTACATTGAAGCATTATATTTAGCCGTAGGGTGAGAAAAAGTTAGGTTTTGCTGTATTCATAAAAAAAAACAAAAAAACTTATTGGTTTGCTCTGGTGGATATGTTGCGAGGACCGCTTGTGGAAAGGTGCGCTCTAAGTTTTTCTTCTGAGTCGTAACTTTGTAATGTGTCAACAAAGGCATTTCAGGACAACAAATACTTTTCCAGAGGCCAGAACGCTTCCTGGGCTGCAGGTTATAATTTTTTCTGCCTGGCTGCTTCCTTGTATCTCTTCCTCTCTCCACCGCAAACATTTTCAAACTTCTTCGTATTAGTTTCTATCCTCTACAAGATTCATACTATTTTTTCTCTGCTACTTAAACTGTCTGTATGAATTTATGTATATATATATATATATATATATATATATATATATATATATATATATATATATATATATATAAATCTAATTAAAATCTTATACGAATTCCACGGTTTACCTGACTCCTTCGCGAAAAAAATAACAATAGAGATAATATATTTAGAGATAATTATTTCCTTCATTTTCTTCTCCTCTTTGTCTTCCACATTACCTCTGGCGAGAGAAAGAAAGAAAAAAAGAAAGAAAAAAAAAAAGAGAGAGAAAGTATATATCATAATGAATATTCTTAAGGCGAGAATTTTTGCATATTTACTCATACTCAACACAATACATAACATCATGGAGTGTTTTCTCTCTGAACACCTCAATAAATTACCAGCATCTTCGTGTTAGCATATGACTCTTCACCAACACTTATATACCTAACGTTAATATTTTCCATTACAGGCAAGAAACTTCACCAAATAGGATCCCTCGTGCAACTCCCCTGATTAGGAGGAAGATAGAAAAAGCGAACATGTCTGGAATCGTATATCATTACCGGGCTTGACGCAAAATGTTCCTCCACTCATAACATCTTCTTTACATTCACATCACCTCCACCTGCTGCCGGCACACGATCTATTGCCTTTTTACAACCCTGCAGCAGCGCCTCAGATACATCCTACCGAGCCGTGCCTTCCTCCGCGTCCCACACTGCTGGTCCTTGATATTTCGATCACTTCCATTCACTGACTCATCAAAACAGTCCACGTATTTCTTTCGTCAACTTTCTCTATAAGCATTCAATCACAGATATCCAATATTCCCACGCCACCACCTCCTCCTCTCCTCTCCTCTCCTCCCACTTTCTCTCATGGATTTTCGCTTTTCCTTCATATAGTATTTTATCTTTATAATAATGCATTACTTTCATGCTCACATCCCTTTGTTTCTTGTGGGTTATTCTATAATGTTCTGTTTGTAGGTACATATATGCGACAAAGGAAGAACAGACAGTAACGGTCCTACTAGACCTAACGAGGCTGTCCGTGTGGCCAGGGACGAATTTTCCAATGCAATAGTATAATAACTACTACTCTTTATGGGTTAATATTATAGTAATCCTAAAATTGAGTCCAAATTCATGTTTTTCATGCAGTAGAACCTCTATAGACCTATTTTTAAGAGATTTGAAGATTTCAAAATTGTCAAGCAATTATCGTGAGAACAACCCTTGGAATTTTTTCTACAAATCACGTTTTATTAAATAACTCAAAAAGTATGAGGTTTACGTGAGCAATGTATAGTATACTAAAGAAAGAAAAAATCACGGTCGTTCTTTTAAGCTATAATAAAATGAAAATGAAATGTAAATAATTGAACAAATGTTACATAAATTTTTTTCATAAAAAATGACTTTTTTTCTCATTGTCTCCAAAGCTATTGAATATAATGGAAATATTATTACATCATCTAATACACCTTTTTAAGTTCTACAAATTTGTTTCTATGCATATTTGCTCTAAGAATAATAGTTTTGCAGTAAAATGGCGTCAATATTTTGACGTAAATTTTGGTGGACATTTTCTGGGACCAAAAAAAAAAAAAAAAAAATTTCCGTCACAAAAACGAGAAAGATTTTATGTATTATAGTTGTACATCTTCAACAGGCAATAACAAACTTTATTGAGGCAGTTGTGTTGAATTTAAACGATGACCAATATGAACATGAACCAATGTATAACCATTAGGGTGTATAGGAAAAACAATTTTAAAAACAACATGACATAAGGAAGAGGAGGAAGAAGAGGAAGAGGAGTAAAAAGACGAAGAGAATTTATATACATGTCCCGGTAATCCCAAATCAAAATTAAATTAAACTATAAAATCATAAGAGACCAATATTATAAAACAAGGATGTAAAAATAAAAATGATAAAATGTTAACTTTAAATCTTAAGACATTACAACATAAATAACCTCACCAGGTATGTCCGAAAAAATCTCAAAATTTCGTATCTGAGAAAAACACTTTCTTTCCCAACGTTAAGGAAAGAGAAAAAGGTCCCTCGCCGTGCTGATATTGGGTAAAGTATCGCTCTCTCAGGACCTGCAAACCTAGACACTAAACCGACAAGTGCCGCTCAATAAGGAGACCAAACAGTTATTACAGAAGGAATCATCACCTAAAACATAGTGAATGAGACACCTTCAAGGACGGACCACAACTGTCTCTTAGTGGTACTTCAGGCTCGGGAATGCCTCCAGAGTTTCGAATTAAAGAGGGAATGAAAATAAACAAGTCAGAAATCATTAGGTAGCTTCCCAAATATAATTCCTTCATATAGGGAAAATAATTGCTGCAGTAAATTCATAACGGCTCGTGTTTTTCGAGTAATATTATGTGTGAGCAAAGGTAAATGACCCTAATTCGGATATAACTTAACATTAATGAATATGAAAATAGATTTTATCTCCCAGTTGGACAAGTGAGAGATGCAGTTACAGGGTATGGTGTCCTAATTAGGTACAATTAAGGTCTCATCTATACTGAACAAAACAGTTACAATTATACAAACTTATGTCAAGAGTAGATATAGATAACAGTTGGCTATAAATGATGCTATTACTCTTGTCCATTCCAGGCTTACAACTTAATTACATCACTCATAAAGTCCCATACAACGACTGGAATCACGAGCCTCATAGACACACACACACACACACACACACACACACACACACACACACACACACACACACACACACACACACACACACACACACACACACACACACACACACACACACACACACACACACACACACACACACACACACACACACACACACACACACACACACACACACACACACACACACACACACACACACAACCGGTCAAGAACACTTCACAAACGCCTCATTGAGTGGCTGTGGAAGAAGACAATCTTTATCTCTTTCCTTAATGCATAGTTATGAGTCATGATATATTCTTAAATTAATGGAAATGTTCATATAACATAGATTTGTTTAACTGGTTCGGTTTATTCACAGTAAAATGCTCAATAATTCATTTCCGGCACGGTTCCTGGTAGTAATTCGTTCAATATTTTACGAACATGTGTATAAATCATCATAAACATCATCATCATCATCATCATCATCATCATCATCATCATCATCATCGTTCCTGTACCCTCTACTTGTTGTAAGATGGTAAGTAAAAAGAGGCCATTGCGTAGCACTAGAGATCCTTCCCCCGGGACCCCGTCACTTCCCACTAACCAACAAAGTTCTTATCGTAGGCACCACCTTGCACATGCGGGTAAAAGGCATAGAGGAGGAAGTATGAAGCGAGGCCGAGGGGAGAGTAAAGTGAGGTAATGAAAAGAGGAATATAAAGCAATGTTAGAAGAATGGAAGGAGGTCATGTTGATAAGGATAGGAGCGTGTGGGAAATTAAGTTATTTATGAAACAAACTTGATGAATAAGCCTTTAATTGTATAATTATCAAAGCAGCTGGAGCTCGTTAGTGTATTCCAGATTGCCATGGAAACATTAACAACATCCTGAGACTATTTCTTGATATATAACATTATTCTGTTCTCTCATCAGGTTTCTTTTATATGAACCAATTCAATTTACTATGTTACCTCTTGTCACCTGAGTCGTATGAGTTGAAATATTCATGGCATCTTGGCTTTCAGTGTCTCCAAGCGTCTCATTGTCTCGTCTCGTCTACCGGGTCTACATTTCCTCCTCGTGTTGACATTTAGGTGTGTCTTGACTGGCGGCATATCTAGCTTCTTTTTTTCTTTTTCTGTTTCTCTCGCGTCAGACTCAATGCATTTCTCCACGCTATATCGAAACAAAACGTCATCGCTTTCAACTACACTGTCAGTCATAACACATTCATAGGTTGTGAGGCAACTTTCCGCTATTCATTTATACTCCTGCCATGTTCCCTGCCTCTCACTGCCAAGGAAATGTTCAAGGGTAGAGTGGTATCGCAGGAAGATTTAGCGTTACTAGTGTATGTAGGTAACGTAACAGTGGTAGTAATTAGTGATTGTTTGTACATATACCTGTACCTGTCTTAATGTGACGTGAGGTGAAAGACAAACACATTCAACAGGAGAACATTATACCAAGGTGATGAATCGTTAAGTTGAACTGATAACTCATAACAAAGAATAAAGGTTCATAAAGTGAGTGTTGTTTCAAATAGATTCTCTTCAGTGTCTCTCGAATGTTTTTCCAATCATCTTTTTGGGGATTTCAATCGTCTTATATGATTGATCAGCAACACTCACCAAAAAGATATTTGAACTGGAAATACACAGTTTTTTTGCTTATAATTTAGAATGAACGCAAAAAATTTCTCCGATCAGAGTAGCAGCACTGACAGGTGAACCTCCAAAGTGAAAGGTGAGACAGGTAATCAGGTGTTCATTAATTTAAAATCTTATAAATGCGGTAACGTTATCTTTATGAATCAAACGGAGAGATTTTATGTTATTGTTACAGTTTGTGCATTGAATTTCCTTTTAACAATATTGTGTTTTAATTTCATCACCACTGACTCTCGAGGGTTCAAAAGATACCATTAATTGTGCTCTTGTCTGCCGTGCTGGTCGACGCTCTTTTTCCTGTTATGACCCCAGCCAGACACACCCGGAAGAGCTCTCACCAGACTAGATTTTTCTTAATAAATATTCCAGACAGCCTCCAAACAAATGGTTGATCATGATAAATATAAATAAAAAAATACAAGGAAAATCGTTTTGTGAATCCAGTATTTCCATGAGTAAAAAAATATGCTTAGAGTTAGTGATGAATGCATAAGCAGTCTCACGTTCCGTAAACATTATTATGGCTGACACGCGCCCATTAAATTATGAAGCAATAATTAGTTGATTAACCTCCAGGAAGTATAAAATTCACAACCATCAAAAAACATTATAATACATATTTTTGATATCAATTTGCATATCAATAACATATTGCTCTGCGCACACAAACCGTCATGAATCACAATATTTTGTTGACATTAACCAAACAGCAAGCCAGACAGAGGACCTTCTTCCCCCCCCCCCCCCCCCCAGGACCATTAATCACGGCACCAGCACACCACCATCACCACCACCACCACCACCACCACCACCACCACGCAAGGAAGCCTCCAACCCTCACCACGCAACCCTCCCAGACGGTGACGCAGCCTGCACGATGCTCCAAGCCTATAAAAAACGTGTTTGGAATTTTAATAATGACCCAAATATTCCTCTCTTGATTATTGAATTACTTGACTATATTAACGCAAACTATTCAGAATAAAGATGAGAATCGTGTGGAAGGTCTGGTTATTAAAATGGTGATGAATAATTAATTTAATATAACTATCAAGTCACACGATACATTGATATAACTTTTCATTTTACTTTTGCATAAAAAAAACCCATTGTATTACTTCACTTACTATAAGAGTTCGTTCCTTTAAGATAAATGAAGCGTCTCACGTGACTAATTAAAAACATAAAGTCGACTGTTAATCACTCGATGACTTGTGCAAAAATGAACAATACTTTACTATTATTTCGTTTTGGAATTGAAGTTTCGTGAACACCAAATCCTTGCACGTCTTTTACTGTGTCAATGAGCCTTTCATCTTGACCCTTGGCTTGCCTGTACTCGTGTCCTTCACAACCTTACTTTACTGCTTCCATTATTAAATTAGATACTTATGCACTAATGTTAGTAACGTTCACGCAATCTTTGTTGGCGTCGCTATTATGTAATTATGTGCTGACCTGTAATTCTGGTCGCCTCATTTCTGTTGCCTGTGACCTCGCAATTTGCAACGACCCAAACACACACCTGATTCCTGCCGGCACGCACACACCTCTTTGCAATGTTCATACCATTCTTATTTGTCAAAACCTCCTTTTTCTTTTTCTTTTATGCTATTAGTTATCCTTCTTGATCTCATATCTTTCTCCATCCTTACCAAATATTTAATTAATTTACTTTTTCTCTTAATATTTTTTTATCTACGTTGTTTTGTGATAGTTTTGCATATTTATTTTCTTTTAGTAGAAAGGAGTCACCGTAGTTATTTCATATATACTGTATACCTTCCTTCAGTGTCGTTACTCCTGTTGATGAAGCTTGTGTGTATGCTGCTGCTGACTCACTGAGGTATGTGTGACCTTGAAACACTACTATGCTGTATGCTGAAACTTTGTACAACACCTGCGGAACACACTAGATATCTTGAATGATTTTGTTCAAGTTGCATCATGAACAAAGAGAGACGAGCTGTTTCCTTCCTCTGAGAACACTTTGCTAGACATTTACGTTAACATTTACAAGCGAAATGCAATACTGTTACAACACCATGTATTGAAAAAAAGCAAAGCAACGTTCAATACCCTTATCGCTGATCCACGAGGCAGGAAGGAGTGAGTGTGCTTGGCTTGATGTCTGGTGGGGCGACAGATAGGATGAAGGTGTGATTATCCTCCAGCAGCAGGCGGAAGGGCAATGACAGGGAGGCATTGGTGCTTCCTTGTCCTGGTGGTTATCAAAGCAGGAAGGGATGTTTGAAGGTAAAGGAACCCTTGCTTCGTAATTACTTGACTGCTTCACTAACTTTCCTGCGTGACATCACCATGACATTCCACAAACTCCAAGCCGGGCTGGGGGCGGGCGGGGAGGGTTATGGGAGTGAACTGCATACTCTCCTTAAACCACTATAACTTCAGTGCACTAATTGATATTGCGACAACTAGCTGAGTTACGTGCCAGGTCACCAAGGGTCAAGTAGTAATAGAAATACCAATAGTACTCGTCCTATTGGCCTCCGTGCAGGCTTCACGACGCAATGCAACACACGCTTTACTTGTACAACACAAATAATATTAATGTTTCTTATTAAGGAAAATAAACTAAAATTGAGAAATTATTTTGACGTAATTTTATAAAATTTTGCATTAAAATTACATAAAATAAATGGGAAATAATGCATTTATTATCTTCAAAATAATTCAAATGAATATAAAAAACATATTGGTACCAGTAAATAAAGAAAATAGGAAACTATGAAAAATAACCGGTCATGCCTTCAAAATTAGTAGCTTATTTAATATCTTTTCTTGATTTCTTAGTTTATTAATGTTTTCTATGATTTTTAAAACTATTATAACTGTTTTCTGATTTTTCTATAATGTTTTTATAATGTTTTGTTTCTTATTAAGGAAACTAAACTAAAAATGAGAAAATATTTTGACGCAATTTTTTCATCTTGCATTAAAATTACAGTACATATATTCGAAAATAGACCAAGTAATATTCCTAAAGGTTAGAATGCAATAATCACCAGAGGAAATATACAATTATATGCCATGCCATTTGTCCCTTGGTTCACTGCCCTTCAATACTGGTGAGTGAGCCCCGTGGCCATCCTCACCAAGCCTCGGAAGGGTACGTGCCGGAAGGTGTGTTGGTGCAATACAATGTTTGCCACGTGAAGGTATACCTGGATTGCCGCAACACATGAGTACATACGGGTAAGCTTAATGTAGTGTACAATGTGCTATACAAGCGTCAAGGTGTGGTAACTATTGTTGAAGGGGAGATATCTGACCTAACTCCACTGACATTCTCTTCTTCTTCCAGGGACACACACACGCACACGCACACACACACACACACACACACACACACACACACACACACACACACACACACACACACACACACACACACACACACACACACACACTCATCTGTCCACAAGTCTTGACGCAACAAACCAAGTTAAGACACAACACACAACGTGACAATAATTCTCAACAACATAGTCAGTGTTTGAAACAAGAACACTGAACGTGATGCTCGATCTGAAAGCTTGTCCACCTTTATATATCCTGAAACGTGAACAATATCATATCCTCACCCACACACTCTCTTCCACACACACATTTCATAACGCCACTGCCACCACCACTACCACCTACATCACCATCAACACCACCATCCATACCACCACTTGAAACATTGAATAATAATAATAATAATAATAATACACTAACTACACCGTCACTGCCATGATATTTAACTGTCAACCCACAACACAGGCGATATCAAGTCTCAGGTGTGGTATTATAGTCTTCAGCGCACCGGAGTCCCTTAAGCTGTTTTGAATTCAGAGAAGCTTGAAAAATGTTCTGTTTCTGGAGGCAAACATATCCCTTGCGATCCCGTGTGGATTGATTGCTGAGGGTGAGGAGCAGGGGACGTGGGGAAGGGGGGGGAGGGTCATGTGTGTGTGTGTGTGTATGTGTGTGTGTGTGTGTGTGTGTGTGTGTGTGTGTGTGTGTGTGTGTGTGTGTGTGTGTGTGTGTGTGTGTGTGTGTGTGTTAGGTTGAGGGACAGTGAGCGTATGGAAAGAAGAAGAGAAGAAAAGGATGAGGCTGTGATGGAGTGTGAGGTTCGTGTGGGCGTGAGGGGGGAGGGGGAGGTAAGAGATGGGCGGGTAAGGAGCGGAGAGGCCCAGGGAAAGAGGGAAGAGGGGGGCCGGAGCAGGGGGCGGGTGAAGGATGGAAATGTGGCAGGCGAGGCTCGGTCAGGAGGGGCGGTGAGGGAGGTGATGAGGTGGATGAGGTGGATGAGGGTGTGGGTGAGGGTGTGGATGAGGGTCTGGATGAGGGTAAGGGGGTGGGTGAGGGAGAGAGCCAAAGCCGCCTCAACATCGAATATTTACGAGAAGTGTATTTCGCTTTCCTTTGCATTAATTTCGCAGAACACACGCAGCGCCGCCAAATATAAAACCTTCCAAGGTCATAATTTAAGACAACTAAAGGAGGCAGCCTGTGAATTTGGGATTTTCATAATTGGACCCATGAGAGAAAGAGAGAGAGAAAGAGAGAGGGAGAGAAAGAAAAATAGAGAAAAAAGAGAGAGAAATATATAAGTACCCAGGGATCACTAACCATAACACTTCAATAGGTAGTAGTCCTGTCTTCCTATCCTCCACTTACTCCCATCACCACTAACACTCCTGTCTCCTCTAACACACACACACCACACTTAATACAACACACTTCATCATCGTCACAAAACACCACAACACACTATTATCTTTTTCTCTCTCTTTCTCTCAGTTCACGTCAAGAGTGTTTTACAAGGGCTGAAAAAAAAAAAAAAAAAAAAATAGAAGCAGGCGAGGTCGGTGCACGAGGCCCTGACCGTCTGACTGTCTAGAAATTCACCTTTTTTTTTTTTTTACAGACTTTTTGTTTCACTTGTATCTTTGTTTACTGGCTTACTGGCTGGTCAGTTTGTATGTTAACTGTATGGCTACCTGGCTGAGTGGTTGGCTGACTGGCAGAGTGACTGGTTACCTGACTGCACAAGCGTGAAAGTGGAGGGATAAAATTTGCATCTAAAACAGGTAGGGTTGGTGTGCTTGGGTTGTCTCACCTCAGGAACTTGAATGCAACCTCGCGTCCTATACCACAGCAGGGCAGGGTGTTGTGTGGAGTAGCAGGGAAGGGAGGCAAGGGACGAGGAAGGAGGGAGGGAGGAGAGTGTGGAATAGGAGGGAAGGGATGGAAAGAACAAGGAGAGGGAGGGAGGGAGGGAGGGAGAAAGGCAGAAGAACAGTGCAAAAGATGGGAAGGCATAGATATTGTAGCAAGTTGATTGGTCATATATAGTACCAAACACACACAGACACAGATACAGACACACGCACACATACACACACACACACACACACACACACACACACACACACACACACACACACGCACACACACACACACACACACACACACACACTCAACTAACTAACCAAAGAACCGACCCAACAAACAAAAAGGAAAGAGAGAAAGAGCTTGTTATAGATGACTAGAACATAAAACAAATTGTAAAACTCTTATGAAGTCATAGAATTCTCTTTTGACTACTGTCTATCAATGGCAGGAGGAGGAGGAGGAGGAGGAGGAGGAGGAGGAGGAGGAGGAGGAGGAGGAGGAGGAGGAGGAGAGAAAGAGTATCAGAACGAAATAAAACGGTGATGAAGCAAAAATAAATCGCATTATGACCAAATATTGAATAACAAAAATAACAATAATAATAATAACAATAATAACAATAACCTCAACTAAATGTATCAGCCAATACAAGAAAAACAGAAACAGCAAGTAAAATGAAATAAACAAGAAACAAGGCTATAAACTTATGAAGTGAAAAAAGAACGACAGACGACATTCATTTTTCATGGTATATAAAAATTCCCGCAGGAGAAGTTCCTCGCCCCGACCCCTCATGACCTTCCTTCCTCATAGGCCTTTTACGACATGCAAAATACAGCACCATGTTTGAAATTCCTAAGATGCTACATATATTGATGATGATACTACTACTACTACTACTACTACTACTACTACTACTACTACTACTACTACTACTACTACTATTAATAACAACAATAACATCAATAACACTAGCAGCAGCCGCAAAAACAACTAAATTAACAATAAAAATAATAGTAAT
>JAXIVD010004568.1:5000-20000 GCA_036785275.1 Cancer borealis | reverse complement strand
CAAACTGTACACTGTAAAGACTGCTATAGCTATGATGATAAGATACGTAACTGTGGTGTTTATGTTGGTTTTATCGTAATATTTTAACTATGAATGCACTATGTGGAAAGCTGTGTCCGTCTAATGATAACACTTATATACGACAAGAGGAAAACATACACCTTTAAGGATATAACTCCTGACAAAATACTAGAAAATATATTGCAGTTGGTGAGTGTGAGGGAGTGTTAGTAGTGAGTTTTTTTTTTAGTCTCGAAATAACTAGTAGTGAAGAAGAGGTAAGTGAGAAGGATAACACCAAATTTGTAACTTTAGCTTATCATGAAAAAAGGAAAAAAATATATATATGATCGTGTTATCAAGCATGAATTCCCGTCGGTATCGTGCATGGGAATGAAAAATATGTAAATGAGGAGTTTTGTAAGAAGTAAAAGTAATGGGGAGGGTTGATGGCAGGGTTGTTTGCGTCAGGGTTATAAGAATATTACGACCATTTGGAGAGGCAGAATTTTTACACCTCAATATGATAAATGTATCTCGGGATGCATGGAAAAATAAGAAAAATAAAGGGATAGTGTGTATAAAAACTACTACTACTACTACTACTACTACTACTACTACTACTACTACTACTACTATTACTGACGATAGAAACAATTACTACCGAGGAACGAAGATGCAAAAATCGTTCAATACCACCGCACTGCCACAAGATTCCCGTGTCTTTCCTCATAAAACATTGAAAATACTGCATACACATTATAAATTCAAATTACACACACTGCTTCAATCAAAAATAGATAGCCATCAGAATACGATAAGGAGGGAACTAAATATACGATGCAAGGGGATTGTCAGAAAATGGGGTTAGGGGAGGCAAGACGGAGGGGGAGCTTCACTAAACATTGAAGAACTTGGTCACGTGCGGAAAAGGGACGGAATTCTCGTCTTTGGTATATTTTTTTTCACCCACTTTTTAAACATATACTGACCACCGTTGAGGGGAAACTTTTTCAAGCCGTATCTATTCTGTTATTTTTCCTAGATGAATGTTAGTTTTATCCATTTTAAGTTACGTTATTCTGGCTTTGTCTATTGCAATACAAATAAAACTAAAGAAGAGACTACAGTGAATTGCTGGGGACGTGTTCTGTTGTACCGCCTGCATAAAGGAGACAGGGAGGAGAGGCTGACTTGTCCTCATGCCTCTGTTAACTGTGAATTACTGACGGCAGGACTTTAAAAGAGCGTCCCGGCACACCAGACTAAAGAGCAGCGCATTTTGTGGCAATTCCCTCGACGCAAGGAGATGCTCGTCTGTTCTGGGAAGGACAGGAAAGGCGTCACAGCTTCCTTAAATGGTCTGACAACGCAAGTTTACTTTTTTCTCATTATAATTTGGAGGAATACAAACTTAGACAGAGATACGTAAATGGTTTTCAATGTATCTTGATGCCATAAGTGATTACAAGTTAGTTAGGCGTCTTAAAAGTCAGAAGAAACGTAATTATATTTGCATGTCGAGTAATGAAGATGGTGACCCAAGACTCCAAAAGTTGTGCCATCTTCTATTTGTTAACTAACTTTACTTCCCGTTTGTCAAAGTTGAAGTTAAGGATACAAAACAAACGTAAAACTACATAATATCCTGTTCAGTAGTCTTGTAAAATTCAAAGGAATCACTGTTTCCTTCCTTCCGGGGTCCAGAACAATATTTTAGTTCATAAGATTAGAAATGTAAGAGCATCTGTGTCGTGAACTCTGTGTCGGACTTGAAACAATAATCACTACACTCAGTTACTTAGCCTTTCATGTTTTAGAAATCCCTTTGCCTCGGTTGCAGTCCACCAGGTGTTCAAGCTTCCTGGCTGTGCGGTCAATAAACGGATACACCTGACGACACCAAAGCAAGGTAAACTGAGGTCACCAGGTTGTTAGGAGGCGTTCTGTGTTCCAGGTTAAGGTATTCTTGACCCTCAAAGACTCGGAGGTCAAGACAGAGTTAAGTGGTGGGGCAAGATGTAGCTTTCAAGGACCAATTCATTCTTAGTTCAAACCACTACAATAACAACACACTAGCAGCACGGAAGGTGAGCCAGGCCAACGCATGTGTAACTGGGTGCTGCGTTGGAGGGTGCTGAGGCCCACACACACACACACGCACGCACACATGCACACACATCAGGGCGGCACTGTCATCAAGAACAATTAGTTACAGTGAATCACGCTGATTTTGTAACGCTGCAAATATATTGGATGACGAACTGGAGTGGATAAAGAACGTAAATATTACTGAATAGTATGAAACGTGTGATAAACGTGTGAGGTAGGCGGGGGGGGGGGTAGGTGGTAGGTATATAGAGGGGGCAGCAGGACGTGGGAAGGGGGGGGTCAGGATCTGTGGGTGTATAGGGGTCCCGAAATTAATACTTTATGGTTTTTATTTCTCAAGGTTTATAATTATGCAAGGCAGCTCTAGTCTGCATCAAGTGTGAATTAAAACTAATCTGTGAAACTATCCATCAACGAGCCAGACCACGCACGTGACTATCTCTTAAAGAAGTGAAAACCAGTGTGGAGGAAGGGAATATATGCACCACTGATGAAGGAAATTAAACACACATAAAAATTGAAACGAAAGAAGATTATATTGACTTCCTCCACAAAGCCCATCCCACGTCCCCACTTCGCTCACAGCATTCAGAATATCCAGCAGAGGAGTAGGAATGAAGGACTACAGACAGGGAACAGACGACCCTTCCAGCGGTAACTTCAAAAGTGTCATAGAGTTGCAACAAGAATACCTGCCTCTGACCTTTTCTTTTATATTTATGTGGATGGGCGAGAGGTTCGACTTTCTCCATTTATCATGTGAACGCGGCCTACTTAATAATTCTTTTCTTTAGAGATTTCCAGCCGAATTTCAGCCCCATAGTGAACATTCTCGACCGACCCTTTACGAATAAAAGTTTCAACACAAAGTTTGATTCCTTATGTTTTACTGAATCAGCTTCTATGGAGTTAGAATGTTAAACGTTTTCATGAACTCTTACTTGATGATCCAATACTTTCAAGTTTGTGATTTTGTGACTCTACAGATGTAAGATTTTATGAATTTCGGTTTGTTTAAAGTTCTAATTTTTGTCGTATTTATGCAACGTTTATGTATTTTAGGTTGAATAATGCATGTAAGGGCGGGAGGCAGACCTTGTTGTGATGATGATTCAGCAATATCATACATTTCATTACTAATTGTGGTTATTATGGTTGGATAATCTCATCTTGATAAAGTTTTAATGAGGTATAACTTTGTTAATTATAATTGGTAGACCCTTTATCTATCTACACTTGTATCATGACCTTCCGAGGACACACACACAGAAACATAACACCATTTCTAACCTCTTTGGGTGATTCCGTTTCTGCCGCACCACCACCACACTCACTCTCTCTTGCTGCCCCATCACCCTCACCAAGACTCACGCACCAAGTGGCCACTCACCCTAACTAATACTTAACTCAGGTTGCTGGGGAGAGAAGGAAAAAAATAAAAATAAACCTGATGATGATTATATATGTGTCGATCTATCTATCTATCTAAGGAGCTTGGTGATGGGGAAGGACGTTGGCCTGACAGGCAGCGGAGTGCAGCTGACTGACAGAGATTTATTGATGATTTAATGAAGGCGAGGGAGCGACGCTGCAGTTTTCTTTCTCTCCACGCCAGCTGTCGGTGTTCCGCTTTAGAGATCGAGGAGTAAAGGAGCAGAAAATTTTACAGATTCCTTTGTGGAGAATGTTGAGGAAGCACGACACCAAGGAGCTCAGGAGCAGTCCGAGCTGTTTTGAAGGATATCAACTGAAGGACTCTTGTTGCCGGTTATTGGTTACTTAAGTTTTCTTTGACTTTTTCTTTGTATATCGTTCCGTCTTCCTTAACCTATTCTTCCAATATCAGCAAAACTATTGACTCATGATAACTATTCCCATTGTCAACGCACTTCCGCATCAGTTCTTGCCGAGCCTCGCTGAGACGGACAACAAAAGGTATTCGAGTGGATGCACACACTCTAAAATGTTTTTTGAGAAAAAGGAAAATTCAAAATATATTGATAATCATACAGAACAGGAATGTAACAATATTAATCTCTTCCCTTTTTCAGAAATTCTTCTCCTTCACTCCCACTCCTATTCAGACCAGAATCTTATTTCGGAATTCTGATATTTTTCGCGAGTCAGCTGAGCCTTCAAAGCGGAGGTGCTTGGGGTGGTGCGCCTCCATTAGTGGAATCAGGGCAGTAATTTTGCGATTTTCCAGGGAATGAGTCCTGCTTCCGTGTTAGGCAACCCTCTTTGTGCAGGTGGCATTATAACATTAAAGGGCTAATTGCCTCTGACACCAAGGCGAACACTTGACACGTTTTCTATCATTAAAGTTGAAATTACTCTTATTTTATCCACTTACTTAAATTCGTGTCTTTCATACAAAATGTGGCTTACATGTGCAAGGTAAATTTCCTCTCAATTATTTACAGAAATCCTTAATAATTCCTTTGAAAGACTAGAAGCAGGAAATATTCTCGTGATTCTTGATATCTTGATAAAATGTTATACTTGAGGGTTTTATCTTCTCAGAGTAGAACTTTTCACTCTATTGTATTGGTGGTGGACTAATCTGATGACATCCTTGCGCTTCCCAGGCTGTGAGGTGAGCGGCGGCAGCGTGTGTTGTTGTTGCTTCACGACAGACAGGATAGAGACAATATCTGAACCATAAAGCACAACGCTGTAAGCTAAGCTATCTATACAAGCTTGATATTGACTATTTTTACTCCTACCTTCCTTGCTGTAATTTCAATTTTACTGTTTAGGTTTTCCACACTTTAGATTTTCCCATTTTTATTATAATTTTCATTGCATAACATAAAACGAAACACAGAAGCAAGGTGTCACTTGGCTTTTAGATGTGATTTCTTCCTGACATTTTTTTTTTCTTCAGAATTATTTAGTTTTTGTCCCACACACACTTCCCAGCGCGGTGGCAGCTTACCCTCAGTGTCTCCAAGGAAGGATGGACAAAGACGCTCCCAAACTCAGCCTTATAAAACTTTGATGCTCCTTCTAGTCTCCATAACATACGTGATATTGCTGCAGAAATCATACATTTTATGAAATTGTGTTGCTTCGTCAGGTGTAATTCTTTCACGGAATGGAATGTCAATTATGGTCTTCCTAACATATTATTGCAAGTTATTATTATTATCATCATTATTCTCTTCTCTTCTCTCTCTCTCTCTCTCTCTCTCTCTCTCTCTCTCTCTCTCTCTCTCTCTCTCTCTCTCTCTCTCTCTCTCTCTCTCTCTCTCTCTCTCTCTCTCTCTCTCTCTCTCTCTCTCTCTCTCTCTCTCTCTCTCGCTCACCACATTACTGCAGCATCAGTATTCACATAAATCGAACGAATTCAATTTCCACGATATTGTCTGTCTTATACCTTGATAACTTTTTCCAATGAACTGCATTTTTCCACGCACTAGTATTTTAATGAGGCCGCTTCTGCCTCAGCCAAGCGATCTATGTCCTACACTCGTAATAAGCTCACTTTTGAATCACAAGCCAAGGTTGGAAAGTTCTGTTTCTAAATAAATAAACATCTTTATATAATTTATCTTACACGTCAAAAAAATATCATTAATGTTTTTGTGCAGCCACAGAGCCTTTCGTTTCTTTAGAAGGTAAATCTATCGACTTCAATACCTTTATTATTAAATTCCTCTCAATGATTTCTCTACACGCTGCGTCTTCAACACCAGCATCCTTCCCTGAGGCTCCTCGATGGTGTCTCAATACAACACAACTTGCTCACATAAGGATGAACTTTACCTTCCAAGCTTGCGATGGATCCTTAATGTTACACAGACTGGTGAGATGCTATTCGTCTCATTAAAATTCCTTCCCTCATCAACGCTTCCTTGCTGCTCCCCCACCATTGAATCACCTCACTGGTGACTTATGCTGAAAGGTGAGCTGCTCCGTACCAAAAGACAAGTTTACTCTCTTTGAACAAGGCATTAGACGGTCAATTCTCATAAAGAAAACAAAATGATCGGTTAACTGGATGAACATTTGTATAGATGAGAGTTTCGTTAGCCTCCCTTGGCATTCTCTGACCTGCTTCCTGACGACACAACACAAGGTTCTTCGCTAAGTGGGTAACAGCTTGCTACAGCTCCGATCATGCTGGGACCAACCTTCCCTTCCTCTCACGATATTTGAGTAAGGATAAGTATGCATGATTATAGGAACGTGCACCTCCAATAGCAGTCACTTAGAGCAGCAGGAAGTGTCCCTCACTAGCCATCATCAGCTACGCTTCCTGACACAGAGGGATGTTATACTGTACTGTTATTATGCAAGGATTTGTAATGCCAGGATGCAAACTAATATTAGCAGAGGGTAATGTGAATATGTGTACGTGTGTATGTGTATGTGGAGGGAGAGGTGATGAAAAGCACAACATTGTATCAATATTTTAAGTGTATTTCACGGGCACAATAATAATACGTAACGAAACTAAGAGAATAAAGATAAAGGACGAGAAGATGGTGATAGGAGTGGTAGAGGAGCAGTGAAACAGGTGACACAGTGGTATGGGCGAGTGTTAAGGACGCTGGGCAGGTGTTGAAGGTGTGTGTTATTACATTAATTACATAACACCTTGGAGTACAATGTCTGGGAGATGACAAGAGAAACACGACTCTAGGGGACAAAATAGACCAACAAAAATATACATACAAGGTTGAAATAGCTCGGGGGACTTGCAGAGCCGTCTTATGAGGTTATTTTCCCTGCAACACAACGTCAAGGATGATGAGTGACTTAGCTCGTGTTGTATAAGTCTCATAACATTAATCACTATCTTTCTCAGGTTTTCAGTAGCTTTTGAAACACGTGAGGTAACAATAGACTATACAAGGGTTAGAAGAAGGGTTGATATATAACCTTCCCAGAGCCCAGTATATAGTGTTACCGAAGGAGAGGGGGAGTCGATGCAATTATGATTATGGGTACCTTCCCTTCTAGTCCCAAAGCTGTTCAATCCAAAGCCAAAGGTGTTCTTCATATACCTGTTGCCTCAGAACCATTATCTTTATTTCCATTACAGTAAACACGTGTAACTGTGACCTATATATATTATTAACATCCTTGGTTGCTCCTGTGCTTCAGACAACACCTATTCGACTGTCTAGACGCCACACTCATAATCAGTTGAAGTTGGAGACGCTGTGTTTGCGAGTGAATAAGTAATTAATAAGAACCTGAACTTACGATGTTGGATGGCTCTGAGATTGTACATGTTGACGCTTTGCTAAGGAATTATATGATGCAGTGACTGACTTGGCGTCTTATAACCAGGGTTGGCATTGAAAAAACCCACCCAAAAAACCTTAAAAAAAAACACTAAAAAATCTGCGTAATTATTAGTCATAGAACAAATATTCATAACGACAGTTGTAGAGTTTAATTAGGTCTATCAGATGCTGCAATGATATTTCCAACATCTCTAATAGCTTTCGAGAAAATGAGGAAGAAAATTATGTTTTGGATAAGAGATACGGTTTTTTTGAATTTTTCAAAAATATATTGAACATAAAAAAGAAAATATATAAATTATATAAATAACATCAAGCAGGAGTTTTCTTTTAATTTTGAGCTTAAGTTCATGGTCTCTCATTTGCTTATGTCCTAGTTGTTACTTTGATATAAAGGATAAGGAAAGCAGATTGGTTGATAGAACTGGTTGTATTGAGTGAACGTGAACGAAGGAACCGGCTCCCTGAAAAGAGCCGGAACTCCCATCACTACTTCAGATAGCACTTCAAACCTTTTATTTCACTCTAGATTACTTTTTAAATGCTTGTTTAAACTGATTTGCATATAAATATGAAGAATAAAAAAAAAATCCAATAAAACCCAATAGAAACGCCTGTGGGTTTTTTTAAATTTTTATATAACCCGGGTTTTTTCCAACCCTGCTTATAACAGAACTCAAATGAAAGCCAGAACATCTAGTTAATCTACCATGAAATATACATAATGCGTGACATTATCAAATTACTCAAAATGGTGGGAAGAATTACGTTATCTTATTAATTATCTCATTATTGACATTTACGTATTTCCTTCTGTATTTTATTGGTTTAGGAAATAATACGGAATGTGATGACCAACTGGAACTCAATCTCTCGTACCTGAATACCGTATAAGCACTTGTCCGCCGCTGCCCATTATCAGAGCCTCGTGCACGCAAGCCAATCGTGTGAATCTTTCTGTCGTGATGTTATACCATGACTCTTTGACTTCCTCGCAAACCTTCACACGCACCAAGGCTCGTGAATGCACACACACACACACACACACACACACACACACACACACACACACACACATACACACGCACACGCACATCAAGCCAAACAAGCCGAGAGACGTGAGGGCCTTTAGTTAGCGATCTCTCTCTCTCTCTCTCTCTCTCTCTCTCTCTCTCTCTCTCTCTCTCTCTCTCTCTCTCTCTCTCTCTCTCTCTCTCTCTCTCTCTCAGCCACAAGTTTACGTCCCTGCCTAATGGTGTCTCTGTTTGCCTTTGCTCGGCTACACCTGCACACCTACACACCTACACACCTGCACACCTACACACCTACACACTTACACACGTACACACTTACACACCTGCGCCCACACCTGTAAACTAGCGACTAAATAACACAAACGAAAGAAAACGGTTATGTGGAGACCATTCCCGCCACCAAGAGTGTCCCGTTTGTATGTCCAGGGAATGTGTGTGTGTGTGTGTGTGTGTGTGTGTGTGTGTGTGTGTGTGTGTGTGTGTGTGTGTGTGTGTGTGTGTGTGTGTGTGTGTGTGTGTGTGTGTGTGTGTGTGTGTGTGTGTGTGTGTGTGTGTGTGTGTGTGTGTGTGTGTGTGTGTGTTTGAGAAAGAGAGGGCGACAAAGAGACACATTAAAACACCTCACATCGAATACTATTACTCATCTATATAAAAAAAAACTTCAATGGAGCATCACAGGGAATAACACACAAGTATATTTAATGACAAGAACAAAAAATAGTCGACCTACAATTATTTCTAAGAACAAACTGTTATTAATCTTCTCCCTCCCTCCTTCTCTTTCTTCTTTTTCATTGCACTTTCATCACCTTCCTTCCCTCCCTCCTTCTCTCCACATATCCTTTGTCACCGTATCCCCTCCCTCCTTCCCTCCTTTACAAGTACACTCATTGGCCCTCTCCCTTACCTTGCTTCCTCCCTCACTCCTTTATCTTCTTACCCTAATCAGTAATTAATTTTCTCACTTTACATGATTCCCTTTAAGCTTTGCACATCAAGCTTTCATCGACTTTTGCTGTCCCTTTCAACACAAACACGTCTTAGGAAATCAAAAGCATTCCTCTTTCTATTTCTAGTCTCCCTCTCTTCCTCCTTTCTTCCTTCCTTCCTTCCTTCCTTCTTTCTTTCCTTCTTTCCTTTATTCACTTTTCCTCGTATTGCCTTTAACCTCACCTTCAATCACTTTGGTCTTAGATGTTTGAAAAAGACAACCTTTGAAAACTTTCCGGAAAACTGAAAGAGAAGAAAAAGAGATAGAGAGAGAGAGAGGAAGGGAAAGCTATCCTTATGTATACAAAGTCAATACTCTTAAACTTAATTATGTACTTGATGCCAAACTCTACCTTCCCTAAGTGGTACAAACACCTCATTTTATCGTGAACAACAGTTGTGTCCTGCTGAGTCTTGGGTGTTTCCTCGTTCAAATAGAAAAGAAGAGTCACATTTGCATCAACCTAACTTTAATATTATTGTAACAGATGACAAAATTCTCACAAGATCCAAGATGCAACTGGCTCATAAGATAACATGATTTCTCTTCACAGATTGCGGTACTGTGAATATCAGGAAAATTATAAAGTTTGAAGTCACGTTTAGAGTGATGAAATATAAGGAAAAGACTGAGGCAGAATATGTCTTTAATCAAACAAGAACAACCAACACTCAAGACAACCCACACACCTTACACACCCACACACACACACACACACAGGTGATATAATCCATGACGACCGTGTTATTAGTGCAAATCAACAGAGCAAACACCTGATGACTGTGATAATTATGTATTTATAAAACTACATATAATTCACTTTTAAATATGAATACCCCTCATAAGTCTCCTCCCCCTCACTCCTATCATAATGCCTTCCCTCCAGCGGCACAGTCAGCCAGTCCGCAGCCTCCTCAACACCCTCCCCGCACACCTGCTCCACTTATCACATCTCAAGCAGATAATTCATTTAAGTGGATTGAATTTGCGTCCTTAGTCCTGGAGGGCGAACAGAGGACGAACATCCGGATGGGGAGATGAGCAAACGACGTCCCCGGCTCTTGAACGCCACTCCGCCAACACACACACAAACACGCACGCACGCACACCCACACACACACACACACATGCACACACACAGAGTCGTTTCCTTGTGTCTGTTCCTATGTAATCCTTAAGTAAGCAAAGCCCTATGCATGGTAGTGAAGACACCCTTACATGGAGGCAGCTTTAGTCTAAGGTGATGACTCCTACAATAACCACTGCCACACAACTCGTAAATTTGAGGAGTTGCAATGTGAGCACCCATTAAGCACACAAGCAACTATTAACATAACATTGCCATAAACCTTAATCAAGTGGGCTAAGCTCCGCCTGCACTTAGCTTCCTGTCCTCTTAGCCTGCCTTCCCGTCTTTCCAGAATTACTACACGCAAAGCTGTTTAAGATAACGAACGTATAAACTCTGTGGAGAAATAACTACCAACACAGTAAAACAATGAGTTATTTTCTCCTTTTTATCATCAGTGAAGGACGGGCTTTTCTTGTTGGGTCATGCAGTAAATTGTCTCTTACAACGTCGGTCCATGAATTTCAGACATTAGCGAGAAAAAAAATACACACAATAAAACTAAATAAAATAAGAAATAAAATAAAGGAAAAATAGAAGATGAAATAAAAGAAAACATGTATACATATCATCCTCTAAAAAGACATTGCGCATATATAAATAAACAAAACAAACAAAAACATAAAAAGAATATCCCAACAACAAATTTCACCCCCCCCCAAAAAAAAAAATATATATATATACACACGCATACAATTTGAATTTTGAATGCATGCAAGTATACAGTCAGTCACGTCTACAAAGTTAAAAAGCACAAGGTTGCAAGAGATTGGAAGCACCGTTTTCTATGTAAGGGCGAGACCAAATCAGGGCGTTGCATCTACATACCTTGCTTGTGCTTGTGTGTGTGGTAAGCATGGCAAGCGAGGCAAGCGAGGCAAGCGATTCCCAGCGGCGTTAAAGCAGGAATAGTTAAGGAAGACAATGCTAACCAAGGAGGGCAATAGAAGGCAATAGTGGCGGAGGAAATAGAACCATCAGGAGGAGTATTAGGAAGAATCTCAAGAGTGTTCCCAATAAATACTCTTTCATCTCTTAATCATCCCTAGCTATAAGTAGACGTTATGGAGTATTTACGAAGGAGAGAGATAGAGAGAGAGAGAGAGAGAGAGAGAGAGAGAGATAGAGATAGATAGAGAAAAAAGAAAGAACGAGAGAGAGTAGTAGTACTTACGAAAATTTTCAGAAATGTTATGTGCATTATAAAACTAAGAGACGAACAGCTTGCACGGAATTATTTTAAACTTAAGTGGATCTTGTCATCGTAAAATCAAGGAAGCAGCAAAACATTATACAAAATACATGTTGTTTTTACTTACCTCACAATGCTAACGACTGCCTGGATGCTGCCTGTTGAGGGGAGTGTGTTCTACCCCAAGGTGGAGTATTAGACCAGTTCTGTTTAGGGTCATCTCCCTGTCTGGCCACGTACTGAGGGAAGGAGAAATATATACTGCTATTACCTTACCATAACCATACACCAGTACACTACAACACATATAACTACACATACATCACACATCACCACATCACTACACTCCAGGAAACAACCTATTATCACCACACACTGATACACGTTTCCTATAACATCAAGGATCATCACACAATACCAAACACCACTATGTATTCCTATTGTCACCACACCACCACACACTCATTATAACTGTTTCTCTAGGACACCAAACTTACTGTTGTATCAGCCCCGTTTATTGAAGCAAGATTCAACCTACATAAGGATCAATTAATTGCCAACACGCACATTACAATACTCATTAAACCTTGCACAATATTGACTAAACTCGATAACTCATAAGCACATTGAAAACATAACCAGAAACAGACTCATCATAACATAGGGAAATATAATAAATATTTCAAACACGGTGGCCGTTGTATTTAATGCCGGCTTCGTCAGACTGCCAGCCATTCTGCCCTCCATTCTGCCTACATCACCCAGCACGCAGACGCAGTAAACAAAAGCGAGCGGCGGCAGACACAAAATAGTTCAGTACCCACTATATTTGGTTCATCGAGACGTGAACCGAACCAACTCCATGAACCCGAACGAATCTGAAACCCGAGCTTCGATACACTAATGCTATACTTCCCAACTCTATTACTGACTCGATCTTATCATGATTTATAATGATACAATAACCTACCACCACACACCACCACACTCCACCACCACACCACCACACCACCACCACACTCCCTTCAGGTCTTTTCTCATTACTTTGGACCCGCGGGATTGAACAATAATGAGCTGTTTCTCGAGGTATTAATTCTTGATTGTTTTGTAGAATATTGATATCAAGGAGGAGGAGGAGGAGGAGGCGGCGGCGAAGGAGGAGGAGGAGAAGGAATGGTGATGAAAAGGATGATAATGATAATGGTGAGTACATTTTCTGCAATATATGGTAAAGAAAATAAAAGTTAATAAATAACATGGCAGCTAAAATACTACTAGTGATAGGAGGTGAAGCATGATGGGATGGATGGACGTAAAGTTTGGGCCAAAGAATGTTTTTTACTCCATAGTTACTGATGGTAATTTGAACTCCCTCCCTTTCCCCCCCTTATAAAAAATAATAAATTCCGTCAGTTTTCGCGTCAATCGCTTCCAACACGACCAATATTTTATGTTTATGTTATCCCTGAAATATGCTGACTACAATGGCGTTTGTTGCACTGAATTTCATGCACTGACTCTCAACAACACTCGGCACAGCAGCCAGGCGATAGATAGTTATTGTATATTTTAGTCATTGAAGTTATTATCATTACTATTATTATCATTATTATTATCATTATTATTTATCATCATTACTATCGGTATTAGTATATGTATTAATAATAGTAGTGTAGATAAACAGTAGTGTAATAGTTTTCAACAACAACAGTAGTAGTAAAAGTAATGGTCATAGTCGTAACATTAATAATCTTAATAGTAGTAGTAGTAGTAGTAGTAGTAGTAGTAGTAGTAGTAGTAGTAGTAGTAGTAGTAGTGGTAGTATGAGTAATAGTTTACAGCAAGAACAACAACAGTAATATTAACATGCAAATATAATACAGTCCAGGAATAACGTGATAAATGTTTATATATCATTCCAACCAATACGAGCTGTTGTTTATCAGATGCTTTTCACTAAATATGCAAATTCCCACCAATGATATATGACATGCAAGACTATTTAACTGAGGTATTCTGGCCACTACTAAACTGTAACACCTTCATACCATACAGAACACACAGCTACAGTACAATGTGACTCAAACCAAATACTACTCAACATTCTCAATTCACAGAAGTTACATTTCCGTGCGAGTGGCTTCGTGTAGTTTTTATTCAAATGTGTCACGTAATCTCCTCGAGGGACTAGTCGGCATCGCATCGTTCGTTCCGCGTCATCACACAACTTACTCAGCTACAAGAGTGTCAGGAGGGAGCAAAGGGAAGGCTGGGTACAGATTCTTTTGTGTCTCAATGTGGGTGTTATCTGCAAGGACTCGTACGTTAACCCTTTGTTGTAAGTGACTACTGCTGCTTGTAACTCATAAAAAAAGTATATATGTTACATTTTAACTATGATACTTATCTGTAAATTTTGTATCTGGCGATTTATTTCTGCTATAGTCATCAACTTCTATCTGGATATATTCAATGTTTCTCAGTTTTTAAAATGATACGGCACTGTGGATTAAGATAGTCAACATTGTATTAACATGCATTAAGATAACAATGCAGCTCATAACACTCCAATCATCTTTTAACTCAAACAATTTAACATAACGAAACATCACAAATTTACACTTCTCTTAACTTTCACACTGTCGGTTGTATTGACGCAAAAAAAAAAAAAAAAAAAAAAAAAATGTCAGCATAAATATCAAGACTATTACAAAGCTTCCAGGTGATGGATAGTGAGGGAGAGGTGTGCCAGCCTGACGCCGCCACCTAATCCCCACGTCATGTCAGGTGAGGTGGTCAGGTAGGCGGGGAGAGCCAGGTCGACCAGGCACACTCCCAGGTATTGTATGCATGTCAGAATTACTCCCATTGTAGGCATGATTAATCAACTCACCTGTAGCTCCGTCACAAGACCTGTTGCATATTGAATGTAAATAGCATGGTGTCTACTTGTATTTGTGTAATTCTATAATGCAAGGGTTTAATTTCAACATTGTGTATATCTTTAACGTAAGTGTAGGTATTAGTAGATTAGGTGAGGCGTACTTATGAAGATCGATGTAATTCGTTAGATTTGCATTTGAGTTCAGAGACTTTCATTGTTTATTTATTTGAAAGGAAGTAATTTTTTTTCCTTGTCACATCCAACGAAACATTTTTTTTCCCGACTATATTTCACTAAACATTTGTCAATAAAGTATTTGCACCTATTAACCTTTGAATTTAATTATTAATCTATTATTTACTTTCATATTTAGTTATCAATTCATTAAATAATCGCTTAT
>JAXIVD010004567.1:25000-32500 GCA_036785275.1 Cancer borealis | reverse complement strand
TACAAATTACCATGAAAAATATATATTATACACCATCAAATATTATTTTGAAGGGGAACAGGGGGCACAGGAGGCCATGCGGTTTTGAAACCACGTTGTCCTTCTTGAAGAGAAGGAAATTGGTATTATCCACTTGTAATAGATCTCAACAGAGGTTTACATGTATTGTCAGACTACTGGGGAAGATTATGGACTATATAATAATGGCGAGAGGCATTGGATTTCACAAATATTGAGAAATTTCGAGAGCGATGTCACTCACCTGTGGACGTGATAAAAGCTTAGCCTCCAATAACGCCCTCGCTAGGAAAAACGCGGGAGATGAGAAGGGGGAAGGGGGGGTTTCGAGGATATTCCTCCTTTGATCTTATTATTAATTGATTATTGAGACGTGAAATAGTTATCAGTTTATAGGAAATTAATTTTGACGTTAAATAAGTGACATTTAGATATCTATTGAACCTGATCTTTGGATTAATATATAGGGGAAAATTTTGGTCTACGTGACTTTTTGCACGTCGACGAGCCCAGGGGCATGATCACCTCATATGATGCAATATTACGTCATTCTTAACAAAGTTTTGTGGGAAGATAACTAAGTAGGTTAATTATATTAGACTATGGAGAGCATTTTGACAAGTTAATAACTATTAATAGCGATTAGATTATGATATTAATTTCTTTCCATAGAAAACTGTCTTGGGGGGGGGGATGACTGCATAGGATTTGAAAGTTTGGAGAAACAATTCTAATATAAACATTAATATAAACATATAGTATAAAATTATGAATGATGTGTGAGTAAAAACATTTATATAATGCAGTATCACCTTGGGAATACAGGATCTAAGGGCAGACTAAACAAAACAAAAAGGTACATTCAGTAGGCCTATTTGAGATTAAATTGGAGGCATCACACGACTTTTCCCTCCGGGTGAAATGTTTTTACTCACTAATAATAAAAAAAAAATTACATCCTAACAGGTTTACAATTTAGGAACTGGTTTAGTGGTCACTAAGGCTACAACCCACCTTGGTTTTCCATCAGTCTAACATTCACTCGACCTTCCCCATCACTCCACTACTTCTGCAGCCCTTCCTGGCTAAAACACTGGCAACGTAATATGTGGTTCCTGAGAAACCAATTGCCTGGCTACTGCTGCTACTTGGCTGTAGTTCAGATTATTGTAGGGCACACCCCAGTCCACATACTCATGAGAGAAGTATGGATGATCTCGTCAACTGTACAAGATCCCGGACACTCGGTAGCTAAGTTGAGCCTTCCCTACCCTTGGCTTTCACACCAAAACAAACAATAACATAAATTCTCAGTCATTCATCTTCATTTTCTCACAACATTTGCATTCAATCACCCTTCATTCGTTTCCGCAGCAAGTGGTCATACAGGAAGCATTTGACAGAGCTTAGGCTACGTCCTGATGTCTCCTCCACCTCCTAACACCGGCAGACTGTAGCTTAGAGGCCTAATCACACTACTACCAGGTGTGATTCCCTCACGTTAAAGTGGCCTACAGCTTCCTGAACTAGTACATTGTGTGAACTACACACAATCCTGTGAACTTATCTTCTACTTCAAAAGTTCACCACTCCTTCAGGGCTCAAACTAGGCCCGGGGGAATTAAGGTGGATAGTCTATCGACCTGTCACACCTGGGTCGATTCACCAACAACATACCTCCAAGGGGATTGCAACTTAGCTCCACTAATTGTCCAAACCTGTTCCTTTATATCTTAAAACTAACACCCATGGTGGCATAGTCTTTGGGGTTGTTTCTGCCCAGCCACTGTACCTAACACGCCTCGATATATCTTCGAGGTCTTTTCCTAAGCCGTGGAGGCATTGGTTTTTCATTGTCTTCCTTGGCACACGACACTTCCAAGGGGGCTAATAACCATTCCTCGGTACCCACATACGGCTTCACTTTCTCAGCCGCCCTTTGCACCTTTTGTCTGGTAAAGACGTTCTCTAGCAGGTAAGCACCACCATCCCTAATGATTTCTATAGTCTTGTAGGGACCGGTCCACTTAGGGTTCAGTTTCCTGCTAGTACCTGGCAGTGTCACTTCCTTTCTGACCCACACCAATTGTCCAACACTGACGGCTTGGTTAGTTCTTTTCCTGTTCGCCACTTCCCGGTACCGTCGTGTCTGTTTGATCACCTCCTTAGCCACCTCTAGTCCTTCGGGGTCTCCTGCAATACTGGGGAGGGGGGAATCCACTTGACGAGGGGCATGGCGTCCGAAGAAGGCGAAGAAAGGCTGGACGGCCGTTGAAGAGTGCACAGCATGGTTGAGTACTGTCTGGCAGGACGCCAGATACTGCGGCCACTTGAGTGGGTACCCTGCACATAGGATAGCCAGTACTGTCTTGAGGGACGAATGGAGCCTCTCCGTGGTGCTGTTCCCTCGGGGATGATATGGGGTTGTATGGCAGTTGGCAATCCGATGCCTCCGGCAGAGGTCTTGGAACTGCCGGGACACAAACTCCAACCCGTTGTCGTGGACCACAGACTGGGGGGTGCCGAAGTCTGCGAGGTACTGCTCCATGCTCTCCACGACAGTGTGTGTGTGTTTTGTTTTAAGTGGGTATAATTTCACGAACCTACTGAAATGATCCACTACTGTTAAGACATATCGATAACCATGTGTCCCTGCGGTCATATCAGTAAGGTCAATGCCTAATTTTTCTAATGGTTGTGATACTGATGGTAATTCTTGCCATTTCTGTTGCAATCCTGTGGTACCCTTAAACTGTTGGCAAGTGAGGCAATTTTTTACATACTGGTTAACTTCAGATTTCAGGTTGGCCCAATAGAAAAATTCTTCTGCCTTGGCTATTGTTTTCTTTTGCCCGAAATGTCCAGAAACTACATGGGCAAATTCTAAAGCTTTCTGTTTGAGTGGTTGAGGAACTACCAAGCAATAGTGAAGGGTGCCATCTACTTTTTCCTTAATAAAATACAAGACTTTTTCTTCTACCACAAACTGATCTAAGATGACTTTAGGGTATAATTTTGTAGGTAGTTTTCCCCCTTCTAAATATTCTGCTAGTTCTTTCCATCTCTCATCTTCTCTTTGGGCTTCGGCTATGGCTGTTAGACTTAGTCCTAAATAATTTCTGGGCTCGGTTATCTGACGAACTACTCTTACTGGCCTTGACAAACTGTCAGCCACCACATTTTGTTTCCCTTTTAGATACTTAATGTCGTAAGTATATTCCCTCATTTCCAGTATCCACCTGCTCATTCGGGGGCTTTTGGTTTTCCTCTTGAAAATACTAGTTAATGGTTGGTGGTCAGTAAAAATGCTAAATTTTGTTCCCCATAAATAATTATGGAAATTTCTGCATGTTAACACTACTCCTAGGGCTTCTCGATCAGTGGCTGAATATCTAGACTCAGTGGGGTTTAATTTTTTTGAAAAGTAACCGATGGGCTTGTTGCTTCCATCTGCTTGAATCTGGCTTAGGACACCTCCAACATGAGTGTTGCTAGCATCCGTGGTGACTATAAATGGGTGTGTTAATTCTGCCTTAACTAACACTGGGGCATCACTGAGTATTTGTTTTAGGGTGGTAAAGGAGTGTTGGCATTCTTTTGTCCAATTAAATTTAGTATTCTTTTTTGTGAGGTTGTTTAGGGGGGCTGCTAATTTGGCAAAATTTTGGATGTGTTTACGATAGAAAGAACACATTCCTAAGTATCGTCTGACTCCTTTAACTGTGTTGGGAGGAGGCATTTTTTTGATGGCTTCGACATTTTTAGGGTCAGGTTTACATCCTTCTTTAGAGACCAAATGGCCCAAAAATTTTACTTCTGCCTCTCCAAAAGTGCATTTGCTCAAATTTAATTTGATGCCACTTTCCTCTAGGGTCTGAAAGATCTTTTGGACTCTAGTTAACATGGTGGAAAAATCAGGGGCCCACAAGCTTATGTCATCCAGATAATTTCTAACCCATCCCTCCTTCAATAAAGGGATTAAGATTGAGGCCATTTGTCGAGAGAAGATGGCTGGCGAGCAGGACAATCCAAACAGGAGTCTGCGGAAGCGATATAATGATATTCCATCACTAAAGGTGGTAATGTCTCGAGAACTGTCTTTGATGGTAACTTGGAAGTAGGCTTCCTTAAGATCCAGGGTAGTATAGAAAGCCTGGCCCGAGGCTTGCTCGACTAATTCATCCAACCTTGGGAGAGGATAAATGTCAGTGGCTAAATGAGTATTTACTTTTCTGTAATCGAGCCATCTGATTTGCTCACTAATACGATCGGGCTGAGCCATGCAGCAGTCGATTTTTCTATAATTTCCCGGGCTTCCATATCTTCTAGCATTTGGCTAATTATTTCCTTTGAGGCTTCAGGATACCGGCACATAGGGGCCCTCACAGGACTGTCATCTGTCAACTGAATCTCCACAGGGGGGACATTAAGGGTTCCCAATTCTCCCTCTTCCAGCAAAAATAGCTGATCATGGGCTAAGATGACTTTATTTAATTCTGCTTTTTGTGTTTTCCTTAAATGGGACATGGGTAATTTAGATAATAGGTGATTTAACTTTTCTTTACGTCCTCCAGGAATACTAGGTTGGTCGGAATGGGGAAGGAGGTCATTTTGAATGTGATGTACTGAAGGTGAATTTACTTCGCCCTTCTCATACCAGCCAAAAAGGGTGCCTATTTTAAAAATTTTGGGGACTTTGGTGTTGTTAGTTACTGGGCAGGGAATAGTTTGATCATCATTTACGTTAACACAAAAGGGGTGACAGTTACTGGAGGGTTTTCCTTGTGGGTGTACTATGAGGGTGGTACCAGTTTCTTCTGCAACCGTTAGGGGAATGAATTTGGTTTGATATGGATCTAGCCGAATTTCTTTGGGATTATGCAATTGGTTCTCAAGTTTTAATGATATTACTGGGGGAGGAAGTTGAGTTACGTTACGGACTGCACTTTTCCGGGGTCGAATTTGGTGGAGGGCATAAGGAGCCTTTAATAACTTCTTCTCAGGATCCCATATGAATGAGGAATGGAATAAGATGTCAGTTCCCAGCAACATGTCTGCTTGCAAATAGCTGTTTGGAACCACTGGGACCCATTTCTTTACTACCGTTTGCAGCCCAATACCTACTTCCACTAACACTGAACCCAGTATTCTGAGGGGTGTTCCTGTTACTCCTTGGAGACAAGGGAATTTTCTTTTCTGGTGGAGTTCACAACCTAATTTACTTCTGGTGGATTCTTTCATTAAAGTATAACTACTACCAGTATCTACCAAAGCTGACACTAATTTATTGTTTACTGATAGTTGAATTATAGGAGAGGTGGGGGCCTGTGTTAGTAAGCTCTGATTCTGGTTAACTTTTCCTGGGCAATTGGCATTTCCCCTTCGGCAATTCATGCGTCGGCAGTCAAAGCACGACCCATCGTGGGGAGCTGAGGCACATTCTCTCAGGTTGTGAGTGTGGGAACGACAATAAGGGCAGAATACTTTTGGCTTGGGAGGGGACCATGATCGTCCAGAAGGAGTAAGGGACTGATACTGATGGTATTGACTGGGTGGGCTAATTGATTTAAGCTGGCTTAATTGAGTTGTCAGGGCCTTCATCTGTTCCTTGAGATCCTCTATCTCGGACTTGCTTTCTGACTCTGGGGAGGGGGCTGGGGCAGGAGTTAGGGGTCGGGTGACTTTTGGTCTTACTGACTTTTCATTTTCTCTGGACACCTGCTGTACAGATGGGGTTTGTGTCTCCAAGAAAAGTTGTCTTTGGTACTCAACTCTGTCCAGGAATTTATTTAGGGGGTAGGCTTCATCTAAGAAACCTTCCAATTTATCTTTGAGATCTCGTGGTAGACCTTGCCATACCTTTCGTTTTAGGTATTTGTTTCTATCAGGGAATTTTTCATTTGGAAATTTAGACTCTAAAGTGGCGTACTTGCAAATGGTTCTATTACAAAAAAACTTGTGGGCTTTCTCCCCAGTCGTAAAATTCATTTTCTAAATCCTGCCACGCTCGGTCTAGATTCACATCTACAGCAAATTCATCTTTTAATAGCTGACAAAAATGACTCCATGAAAGGTTCGGCTGTTTTCGCTGGTGGTTATGTATGAGCATGACTATTTCTGATCCTAACCTGCTTTTGGCGACTTGGATTCGGGAGGCATCCTCGGGTGTGGCCTGTTCTATCAATTCAATAAACGTTTGGAGGCGTGTTGAAGCCTCTGGGCCCTCCAGGTGGTTTAGTTCGAACATGGGGATGTCTCTCGGTTTGGTTACAGGGGGGCGACTAACTACAGGTGAGGCAAGGGTCTCTTCCTGTTTGATGACGCGACTCCCTATTCTCTCTATCACCGCGGCCTGTTGACGTACCACATTCTTTAATTCTTCGATTTCCCCTCTCATTATTTCGGAGTTTTCAAGATTCCGATTGCCCTCTACAATCTCCATTTCTCTTTCTTCATAATCCATTTTGGCTAGGGATACTGTGTCGGTTTGTACCTTAATCCAGGCTACCTTAATCCAGACTAACTTATTGGCTAACTTAATCTAACACATCACTACATTAACCTAACCATTTCCATCCTTACCCATATTCCCATGAAAACCAACCCATTTTCCCCATAGCTAACCCAGTAGGACCATGAGTACGACTACCCTTATCCATCATTTCTCTTACTTGATTATCGCATGACAAGAAACTTTTCCATCCTCCCTTGCTGTGATAATTGTTAGGCAGTGCTCAAAACACTTTGAATCCCACCGCTTAAGCCACCAGTGTGGTGCCCGGGGGGGGACGGGGGCGTTATTTTATTTATTTATAGTTGTTAATTGTTGTTATTCTATTCTTTATTTAATTTGTTTTACTTTCACTTCACTGCTGAAGGACCACCAGTGTGGTGCCTTGTCATTAAGTTAACTTCTAATGGGGGACTCTTATGGCAATTAAAAAGATATTTACTTTGATTAATTATATTTATTAATGGTCCCTGATGTTGGATATTTCCCTGAATATTAAGAAAAGAAAGCTGCCACCACCCCCAAAGGTTTAATGAGAATTAGGGGATTCTCAGGGAATTTAATTTCTTCCTAAAGGGAAGTTAAAATATTCGAAAGAGAAAATAATTACTACCAGGGAAATATAGGCGACCAATGAAAAGAAAAGGGAACTAATTTAACAATTTAGTTATTTGGTAGAGTGGACTGAGTTTCAATAAGACACATGGATTCGTGGATTTGTTTCATATCCTTTTTCAAGAGTGTTGAGCACTTTCCACACTTACCTTACCACACCAACGGAGGTTAGTATTAACACGGAATCACTTTCTCAGAATTTTACTTGGGTTATTTATTTATGGTATACTTTGAATATCACAGGCTGATCATTGAGTCTTAGAAACACAGCTTAGTTATAGTATCAGACAACTTAATGGCTCATGGCAGAAAAACATCACCTTCCTCAAAAAAAAAATAAACACACAGAGTTGGCA
>JAXIVD010004567.1:7500-17500 GCA_036785275.1 Cancer borealis | reverse complement strand
TCTTCGGTGCTTTAAATGTCAACTTTATGGACACCACGGAAATGCTTGTCGTTCTGTTCAATCTTTTTGTGGTAAGTGTGCTAGCGAAGGTCATTCGTCGGAACAGTGTTTGTCATTGGTAGAGAAGTGTCGTAACTGTTCAGAAGCTCACTCTACTTTCTCGCGGGATTGTCCTGCTTGGAAGCTGGAGAAAGAGGTCTGTACCGTTAAGGCAGTCGAAGGCATCTCGTACTTTGACGCGAGGAAGCGAGTGAAGGAGGCGCACGTCGCGCCTTCTCCAGGCGTTTCATACGCGGCAAGCGTACAGATGCGTCCAGTGATGAAGTCTGTTTCGATTCAGACTGAGCCTCTGCCGGCTGCACCTGCCCCAGCTGTTTCTCTCACTAAAAGTACCTCATCCACTCCTCCAACATCTACTACCAGAAAGACCACCACACCTGCCTCTTCCTCCTCCCCCTCCTCTTCCTCCACCTCCACCTCCACCTCCAGCTCCATCTCTACCTCCTCCTCCACTAAAACCAAATATGCCTCTGCTGTCTCTACCACTCCACCTAAGAAAGAAAAGAACGACAAGGATAATAATAAATGTAATTACACAAAATTAGAACGCAATTCCTCCTCTCATGTCATCCCAGCTCCCGCGCCATCGAGGAGGGGCTCCCACGCTCGCTCCCTCTCGACCAGCTCCGGGGAGTTAACTATTGATGAACCGATGCAGATCTCCTCTTGCAAGGGCCGAGAGAGGACCCCGGCTAGCGCCTCCGAGCGCAAAAAAACTAAGAAACACGGCCGCTCCCATAACTCTTAAACCATTACGTTCAACATTTTACAGTGGAACTGTAGAAATATTCGGAATAAACTTCCATATTTGTCACTTTTAGTGAACTTACACAGGCCGTCCGTTATTTGCCTACAAGAGACGATGCTGGAGGATCATCCTGATCCTTCAGTACTAAAACACCACCATGCGTACAGAAGACACGACGGTCACGGCGTGGCCGTATACACACATAAAACACTACCACACACAGAAGTGACGTTGGATACCACTCTGGAGGCAGTCGCGTGCAGAGTGAAATTCAATGGCACGTATCTGGCTATCTGTTCTCTCTACTTGCCTCCCAATACGCCTATTGCTGTTGATGACTTAAGGTCGTTATTTCGCCAGCTTCCAGGCAACAAGCTGGTTTTGGGCGACTTTAACGCCCATCATCAACAATGGGGCAGTGAGAGGTCAAGTGTACGTGGGGAACAGATTGTTAACATTCTCCTACAGACAAACCTCTGTCTTCTGAACAATGGTTGTGCGACTCGTGTAGACGATCGGACAGGTAACGCGACTGCCATTGACTTGTCATTGGCCTCGCCAAATATGTTCTCTGACTTCTCTTGGGAGGTCAGCGACGACGCACACGGAAGTGACCACCTACCAATCTGCATTTCTTACGCACGCGACGTTGGCACTATCCCTCCTCCACCTAAATTTAATTTTAAGAAAGCAGATTGGGCAACCTTCCGTGTGATCGCCGATATGGATATATCTGGCGAGGACACTGACACAATGGTTAGCAACGCAACACAATCCATTTTACACGCCGCTGAGGCATGTATTCCGAAAACTTCTACAATTCACACAAAGCATGGAGTTCCATGGTGGACAACGGATTGCCGACAAGCACTTCGTGAGCGTAATAGGCGATACAGGTATTTCAGCCAGCAGCCCAGTCAAACTAATTTCATGGCCTATAAAAAGGCAAGGGCTCAGGCAAGGAAAGTCATCCTTCAAGCTAAGAGGGGCTCTTTCAGAGAGTTCACTGCATCAGTAAACCGTACAACCCCGCTAGGACAGGTATGGAACACAGTCCATATCCTTAGCGGGAAAAAAACAGCACTCCAATAACCACACTCATCACCAACGGGGATGTTTCAGACACTCCCCCAGCTATTGCCAACGTACTAGCCCGGCAGTTTGAACAGGCGAGTAGCTCCGCCTCGTTCCACCCTGCCTTCCTTCCCCGGAAGGAGGCAGCAGAACAAACAGTCCCAAACTTTGCCACAGGAGGCGTAAACACTGATTACAACTCAGAGTTTACGCCGGATGAACTCCTCCTTGCCCTGAAATCCTGTAAAGGCTCCAGTCCTGGTCCAGATCAAATATCATACAGCATACTCCAAAATCTCGGCCCTAGTTCACTTACTAAATTACTCTCCCTTTATAATAGAATCTGGACCACTCATACCTTCCCCCAATCTTGGCACTTTGCTCACGTTATCCCTATACCCAAAAAGACTGGTCGCCTTACGGACCCCAGTGCGTTTCGCCCTATTGCGCTCACGAGCTGTCTCTGTAAGGTCATGGAACGCATGATCAACAAAAGGCTGCTTTTTGTTTTAGAAGCAAAAGGTGTGTTAAGTGGTCAACAATCGGGCTTTCGGAAATACCGAAGCACAATGGACCATTTAATGCACCTGGAGCATTGCATTTCAGAGGCTTTCGCCAAAAAAGAATTCATGATAGGAGTGTTCTTGGACATTCACAAAGCCTTCGACATGACATGGCGACATGGTATACTCATGAAACTCCATGCTCACGGTTTAAGAGGTAACTTGCCTATTTTTGTTCATAATTTCTTGCAGGACAGAACTTTCTCTGTCAAGCTTCCCGGTAACGTATTCTCGGACATTTATGTCCAGGAAAATGGGATGCCACAGGGTAGTGTTCTTAGTCCTACATTATTTTGTGTTATGATTAATGATATTCTGTCATCAACTCCTGTCCCAAGAAATCTTAAATACTCGCTCTATGCTGACGACTGTGCGTTATGGCATTCGTCGCCAAAGGCGCAGTTCTCGGCTGGACGGATTCAAATTGCTCTTGACTCCGTCCAACAGTGGGCCTCTTTGTGGGGATTTAAGTTTTCTGTTCCAAAGTGTATCGGTGTAGTTTTCACTCAACGTAAAATTCCCGCTTTACATATTTCTCTTCAAGGTCAGTCGATACCGTTTCAAAATTCAGTTAAGTTCTTGGGTCTGCATTTTGACAGCAGACTCAATTGGAAAACACACATAAATAATTTACTAGTTCGTTGCCATAAAAAAGTCAATGTCCTAAAATACCTATCAGGTACTTCTTGGGGAGCAGACAGAAAATCTTTATTAATGGTGTACAAGTCCCTAATTCGTTCTCACTTAGACTATGGCTTACCGGTGTATGGGTCTGCGTCGGACGCAACACTGAGGAGGCTGGATGTATTTCAGAATGCATGTCTGCGAATGTGTCTTGGAGCCCTACGGTGTACACGCGTGGGGCGTTTGGAGGTTGAGGCCAATATACCACCACTAAGTGTGCGACGGGACGGCCTATTACTGGCATACGGCCTGTCCACGACCCGGAAGACTCCACTCGGTATCATGGCAGCTAACTTAATTCAACAGCACCACCATCTCCACGCTGGTCGACACCGTCCACTAGCGGTCCGCCTTCACACTTTATACCAGAGGTGTGAGGTGGACCTTGACGGTGTTGACCAGATGGTGCTACCAACAAAAGCCTCTTGGGAGCCCAAAGCCAACACCATTACAAAATGGCTACCCAAGCACAAGCCTGCCATGACCGAAGTGGAGATAGGATATCACTTCCGGGCTCTCGTCGCTAGCCTCCCTCTCTCGCTCCATCTGTACACTGACGGCTCCAAGTCGAATGAATGTGTGGGTGCTAGTGTTTGGTCGCGTGAATGTGCCCTCAGGTTCCGTCTACCTTCCCATACATCGGTTTTTTCCTCAGAAGTTTTTGCAATTGATAAAGCCATAGATTATGCACTAAATTCAAATCATAACGTAATTGTCATTTTCACGGATTCTATGTCAGCCCTTCAGGCGATAGAGTCAGGGCGCACGGATGCCAATGAAATCCAAGGCAACATCATTAATAAGTTAAATTCATGCCGTAAGTCTTTCTCTTTGTTTTGGGTGCCTGGTCATTCGCGTATTTACGGGAATGAGCAGGCTGACATGCTGGCTAGGTCCGCTGCAGAGCTCGAGGGAGCGTGGAACCTCCGTCGCGATCTGCAGTCATGTCTCTCGGCTGCAAAATCATTAGTTTATCTCCTGTGGCAAAGTCACTGGGACAACCTCCATCTTATCACAGTAAAACCTATCCTGGGCGAGTGGGCTTCCTCCAACCGCCCCACAAGGCGTCAGGAGGTGGTCCTCGGACGCCTCAGGATGGGCTGCACCCTACCCACCCACATGCTCCCCTACATCGCCCACGCCTTCCCACCCCAATGCATCACCTGTCACACTATCCTCTCTATCGACCACATCCTGTTTCACTGTGTGCGTTATCGGGAGGCGCGACGGTCCCTCGCAGCTTGCTGTGAGGCCCGTCGCCTTCCGATGACGCAGACCATCCTTCTGGGTGACCAGCATCCGGATGTGGTCGATAACCTGATGATTTTCCTGGCCGAGACCAATTTAATCAAAGAGTTATGACCTACTTGTATATTCCAATGCTTTTTATTATTGTACCACCTTGTATATACTGCACCTTCCCTTAATATATATATATATATATATATGTTTTGATATGAATGAGAGTATGTATTATATGTCTGGCGTGAATGTCAATTATTCCCCATGTTTATTGTAAATACGTATTCGTACGTATCCTCCCCCATTGTATGTATGTACTATTTTTGTCCCTCACCTACCCTGACTAATGACTTTAGTTTTTGCCTTAGGTTCAGGCTCCCAAGTATGAATGTGTGTGCATGATGCATGTCTGAAATTGTTTGGATGTATTTCTATGTATGAAAATTTAAAATTAATAAAAAATATATAATTAAATAAATTAAAGGGAATAAAATTTAATAAGTAAATAAAAAAGCAATAAATAAAAAATAAATAAAATAAAATAAAAAATAAAAATAAAAATAAAATAAAATAAAATAAAATAAAATAAATAATTGAATAAAATAAGTAAAACTTAAACTTATATGGCCTAATAGCCTATGCCATGGCTGATGGCACAAAAAAAAAAAAAAAAAAAAAAAAAAATTTTGGTAGACTACAGCGCACCCGTCCTCACCTCGCTCTCCCCCAGCCAGCAGGCGCGGCTGGAGGTAGTGCAGAACAGCGTGATGAGGACCATGCTGGGGGCGCCAAGGTGGTGCAGCACCTGCGTGATGCAGAGTGAGGCCAAACTGGTGCCCCTCGCCACCATGGTAAACTACATCGCGACCTGCCATGTGGCCCGGATCCTTCACCGCGACGCGGAGGGCCTCGTGCAGCGGAGGCTCCGGATGGCCGTGGCACAGGACAACGAGTGCCTCCGTGGTAACCCATGGCTCGCTAACACCTCACGGGCCGTTAGCGTCCTCGGCTGCGTGGAAAGTTGGCCCTGGCAGTGGCAGGAGGCCGATGTCCCCGCCCCCACCTTACGCGCCCCACCCCCGTGGGAGCCACCCATCGCGGAGTTCACCGCTACACCCCTTCCAGCCAGCAAGGCCCTCTGCATCCCCCAGGAGATGCAGCAGTGCGCTCTCATGGCCATGGAGGAGATCACGGAGCCGGGCGGTGCTGTTTACTTCACCGACGGCTCTGTGGATCCTGAGCACGGTACATCGGGCGCCACGGACGTCACCGGGGGCACGCAGTTGTCGTGGAGGACGTCGGACCACTGCTCTTCCCTCCAGACCGAGTTGATGGCCATCCTCCACGCCCTCGAGCACGCCAACCGTCGACCAGGGGCGACGGTGTTCATCTACACAGACTCCCTGGCCGCGCTGGAGGTCCTGCAGCAGCCACACCACAGCGACAACGTGCGGCTCGTCACCTCCATACTGGGCAGCCTGCAGAGTCTGGTCGCGCAGGGGAGGCGGGCCAGGCTGCACTGGATTCCCAGTCACGTGGGGATTCGGGGCAACGAGGCTGCTGACGAGGCCGCCAAACGAGCCGCCGCAGGCCCCACCATCACCAGGCACGTGCCGCCCAGCCGGCAGCAGGTGAAGGCGCGGGCGAGGCGAGCCGCGGCCCAACACACCCATCAGAGGCACCGGGAGCTGGAGGCCAGCAAGAGGCAGGCGGCCTAGTACACCGCCGCCACGGACTACCTCCCCCTCGATGCCGTCCGGCAACAGCCCAGAGAGGACAGCGTGCTGCTACAGCGCGTCAGGCTCAGGTACTGCACCCGGGAACAGCTGGGCGAGGACTTTGAGGGACAGGAGTGTGCCCACTGCGGAAGGCACAGCCGTCTTCCGTTGGTGCACTACCTCCTGTCCTGCCCCGCCACCGCCCGCCTGAGACCGGTGCCAGCTGCAGCCGCTCAACCTGCCGCCGGCGGCCTCTTGAGCAGGCGCGAGGTGAAGGCTGCCCTCCTGATCCGTCACACCCCTCTAGACCTGTTGCTGGAGGTGCTTAGAGCAGCACCTCCTCCCCGCTGACCACTGCTGCCCCACCCCGCCACATCACCAAGTGTCCCTCTTAGAGCGGGACAGGCACTCCCTCACTGGCGGGCCGACGCCCGCATTGTACTGTGCAAATTTTATATATATTGACCTTATGTATGTGATTTTGTACTAGTACAATAAACCTAAACAAACAAATCCGTCATTACTGAGGCTATCAAGGCGAGCCTGTCAGGTGCTACAAGTGCCAGAGGTTTAACCACCTGCAGGTAAGGTGTGCCCACTCAGCCAGGTGCGGGGTGTGCAGCGGGTCTCACCCGACGGAGGAGTGCATTGGTCGACACAAGGCCAATGAACCCACCACAGCCAAGTGCCCCAACTGCAGGAAAAAGCATCATGCTTGGAACCCGCAGTGCCCTGAGAGACTCCGAAGGATGCGGAGGCCCCCCCAGCGACAACGGCATCAACAGGAGCAACCACGTGGCGGCCACCAGCACCCACAGCGGCGAGAACCACCAGACGACCAGCAACAGCGGCAACACCGCTCTGTTCCCGCCCTGCCGCATGAAAGACCAGCCTGGGTCAGCCAGGCTCCCCCCACCCGGGACCCCACCCCCTCCCAGGCCAGGACAGATGGGAGACAGCCACCGCCCGGGAACGAGGCAGCCGCCGCCATTAATCCCCCAGCACAGCCACTCCCCCAGAGACAAAATGGCGCCAGGTCCCGCCGTCGCCGTGGCCGCCCACGCAGCAGTAGCCAACGGCGCCAGACCCAGCCTAACAAAGCCCCTATCGCAACCTCCGCGACGCCGCCAGTGGAGCTTCGCACGGCACTACCCGCGGCATCGCCTACAGCACCGTCTACGGCATCGCAGGCGGCTAGCGGGCGCCCCACGAGTGCCTTGGGCGAGGAAATGCGTGGCCTGGTGCGTGTGATCGTGGAGAGGCTGGTGGAAGAGGTGAGGCGACTCATCCTCAGCCGGCCGGAACTCATCGCTCAGTAAGACGTGGGCGAGCTCCTCCAGGAAGCGGCGGCCGCCATCACAGGAGGCGCCTGTCACTCCCCGACAATCAGAATCAGAATCAGAATCAGAATCAGAATGCTTTATTCCATTAATATATAATGGCTTTTCTCATAAGACAGAGGGACAAGACAGAGGGAGCTCAAGCAGCGGCCCACGCCACCAGCGGACCAACCTCGTCAAGATGGAGGGGCACAGTGACGCCACGACCACTCGCGCGGCGCCGCCGGCAGCCGCCCCCAGGCTCCAAATCCTACAGTGGAACGTGCAGGGAGTCCGCCCCAAACGACACCAGGTGCTACAGGCCGTGGTCAAGGAAGACCTCGACGTAGTCCTCCTCCAGGAGACACTGGCGCCAGCCGACTTTGAATGGAAGGTGGCGGGATACACTCTCCACTCGCTGGCCGCCACGCCTGGGGGCGCCCGCGGCTGCTTGACGCTGGTGAGGAGCGCCATCCTGCACCGAAAGGTTCGCCAACCAGTGCACTGCGGGGACGGTGTGGAGGCCTTAGCGCTGTAGCTAGAGGTGTACAACCTGTACAGGAGCCACAGACACCTCTTGGAGGCGGGGGAACTGCTTGGGTTGACCGAGCACTCCAGCCTCCTGGTGGCAGGCGACTTCAACGCCCACCAACCCGTACTGCAGTCAGTGTCTCCCACCAACGAGACGGGCCGCCACCTTGCCGTGCTGCTCGAGGAACTCCCTCACGTCAGGCTCCTCAACACTGGGGAACCCACCCACACCCGGGGAGGACGGCTAGACCTCACCTTCGCGTCAGGTGACCTGACATCTGGCGCTACTTGGCAGGTGCATCCCACCCTCACCAGTGATCACTACGCCACCCTCACCACCCTGGCGGTGGCGCCGCCCGTCCCGCCGCGACCACCACCACGTTGGGACGTTAGGAGAGCCGACTGGGCCAGGTTTCAGGCCGGCCTGAACGAGTGGTGGGCCGCCTACGAGCTGCCGGGAGACCTGCACCGACAGGAGAGGGACCTGACGGCGGCCATCCAGAGGGCAGCCGACGCCGCCATCCCCAAGACCTCCCCAGGCCGCCGCCGCCGCCCGGACTGGTGGTTCTACTGCGAGGAGGTGAGAGAACACAACCACCGCGTCAACATCCACTGCAAGCTGTACAGGAAGCAGCCAAACCCCACCACCCTGAGGCTGCTGCAGGAGGTTGTGAACCGCGCTCGGGTGGTGTCTCAGCGAGCCAAGGAGGCAAAGTGGCTGCAGTGGTGCGCCACCTTCAGCCAGCACACCTCCCTGGGCCAGCTGTGGAGGAGTGTGCGTACCGCCACGGGTGCCGCCCCTCCCCGCCCTCCAGCCCACCCACACCCGGAGCAGGAGGCGGAGAGGATCGTGGACACCTTCACCGAGCGAGGCTCCAGCACCCAGCTCCCTCCCCGCACGCGCCACCTCCAGCAGCAGCTGTGGCCACTCCGCGACGAGGCGGTGAGGGACGTCTGCGAGGGACCTGACGCCGCTGACGTGCCCTTCACCCCCCAGGAACTGGCCAGGACACGGAGGAAAGGACGCGACACGGCCCCGGGGGCAGACGGAGTGACGTATTCGATGCTGGCTCATGTTGGGCCAGCCGGAGACGCCGCGCTGCTGTCCCTGCTCAATGAGTCCTGGCTGGCGGGCCGCCTGCCTCCTGCGTGGAAGGAGGCGGACATCCTACCAATCCCCAAGCCCCGGGAACCCGCCAAGCTGAGGCCCATCTCCCTCACCAGCTGCGCCGCCAAAACCGCCGAGAGGATGGTGTTGTCCCGCCTGCAGTGGCGCGTGGGTGCCCTCCACCCCCACGTGTTTGGCTTCACCCGCGGTTTAAGCACGGCGGACAGCATCATCACCCTCCTGACGCGGGTCAACCACCGCCCCACAGTTGCAGTGTTCCTCAACCTAGAGAAAGCGTTCGAGCTGGCCAGCCCCCACGCCATCCTCGCCGCCCTCGCGGGGAAGCGGGTTCGAGGAAGACTGCTTGCCTGGCTCCGTGACTACCTCCAGCACCGCCGCGCCTGGGTTAAATTCCAGGGCCACAAGTCCAGCTTCCGCGAGCTCGAGAACGGGACGCCCCAGGGCGGCATCCTCAGCCCGTTCCTTTTCAACCTGCTGATGGAGCAGCTAGTTGACCTCCCCTTCCAGGAGGGCACCGTGTTGCTCAGCTACGCAGACGACCTCGCTCTCGTAGTTACCGGGCGGGGCAACTACCTCAGCGGGGCTCAGCCGGTGCTGGACCTCATCACGGCCAAGTGCGAGGAGCTGGGCCTCAAAATCTCATCTGAGAAGTCTCGAGCCATGGTCATCAGAGCAGCCATTCCGGCCGACCGGCTGAGCATCCAGGGCATCGGACTGGCCTGGACTGGCTGCTACCAGTACCTCGGGGTGTGGCTGAACTCACGACTGTCTTTCGCGGCGCAGCTCACATACTTGAGAGAAAGGACGCAGGCCAGGCTGAATGTCATTAGGGCCATGACGCGGCCTGGCGCGGGGGCCACCTACGACGTCCTGCGCTTGTACTACGTGCAGGCGGTGCGCTCCATGGTAGACTACAGCGCACCCGTCCTCAC
>JAXIVD010004567.1:0-2500 GCA_036785275.1 Cancer borealis | reverse complement strand
ATGCATATATCTATATGTATCAACAGAAGTGCAATGAACATATACTATTGACTATTAAAAGTCACAAATGTGATAAATCTTGCCGTGTTTGATACAAACTTCTCTGCTACAATATTCACTTTGACAGTTATGACTTACACAAGCAAATAGTAATCAAATTACTGGACTATATAGTTCCTTGTATCTTCATAATCAATATTAACACATTGTAATTTCTCAAAACCTTGAAAAATTCTGCAAAAAGTCTTGGATAAGGATGTCGAGTTATGGGAGGCAATCATTGGCTCTTCTGATTCCAATAAACTTTTTTGGTAAAAGTGCAGAATGAGGCCTTCTGCCTTTTCTTTTTCTCTCCTTCCCTACATACTCTACATAGTGTACTCAACCCATCTGTGAAGGTTTCAATAAGGGGGATGTAGGAAAAGTTCTTACGATCAGTACTCAGGATAGAACAAGAAATAACGGTTACAAACTAAAATAATGTAGATTTAATAAAGAAATTGGCAGAAACTGGTTTACAAATAGGGTGGTAGATGATTGGAACAGACTCAGTCAGCAGGTAGTTAGTACAGACGCTAGCAAGACGGCGACAACAACGCCGTCCCGAGGCACCACGCGACCAACCACGGCAGCAGGCCGCCCACCAGCAACAGCACCAGCAGGCACAGCGGGACCAGCCGCAGGCCACGCAACAGCACCAGCTTCCACCACGCGGCCAGCCTCGGTCGAGGGCCCAGCAACAGCAGCGGTGGCAAGCCTTTGTTCCCGCCCCACCTCCAGTCAGGTCAGCGTGGGTCCAGGCGCGGCCGTCCCCAGACCCTGACCCCTCATCCCAGCCGGCGCCACGGCCGGAAGGGAGGATTAGCGAGCCGGCCCCCAGGGACCACACCCAGGTGAGAAGCGGGGAAACACAGGTGCGCCGAGCAGCCATGGAGACAGACATCCCTGCCCCCCCAGCAAACCCCCCCACCCACCAGAGCGGAGCCACGCCCCGCCAGCCACACTGCCCCCGTGCCCCCGTGACGACGGCGAGGAGGAGGGACATGGCCCCGAGTGACCCTCTCCACGGCGTGCCTATCACCCTCAGCGAGGAGACTCGAGTGGTGGTGAATTGCATCATGGCGCGGATGATGCAGCTGCTGGCGAAGCTGCTCGACCGCCCTGACCACGCCCCCGCCAGGCTGGAGGACCTGGACGCTCTCCTCCGCCAGGAAACGGTCACCGCCATCTCCGAGAGCGGCCTCCAGCCACCACCCAACCCGAGGGATCCACGCCAGCGTTCCCTCCACCCAGTCGCCTCCCACCACCAAGATCGAGAGCAGGCATGCTGAAGTCACCACCCACCACCCTCCGGAGTGCACCTCCGCCCCGCTGACCACGCCTCACTACGGGTGCTCCGGGCGGCATCTCCGCCCCGCTGATCACGACACAACAGCTGTCCGCCACAGCACAGAGGACGGCGAGCACCAGTCCTCGCAACGCCACCGGCGGGCTGATGCCCGCCTTGTGTATTTGATGTATATGAATATTGTTTAATTATGTACATACTGTATATTTTTTTACACAATAAACCTTTAAATCGTAAATCGTGAAGACGGGTGGTGAGGACCGCCACCACCCACCAGTAACAGACAAGCCACGCGCGGGACACACCGCCTTGTCTTGACTCACTACTACACCGGCGGGCTCCCCGCTTTGTGTAACATGTAGTACATTTGTATATATGTGCCATGTATAAGTGTACATTATTACATAATAAACCTTTAAATCTAAAATCTATAAGTATTATATTAATAACACCAGTGGCGGATTTAGGGGATGGCTACTGGGGCTTAAGTCCAGAATGTTTTACAAAAAGCCCCGATCTGAGAGGCGAAGAAGAAAAAAACATGAAGGATTTTGTGTTTTTTACATGACAAATCTCAATACCTTTTTTGTTTTTGTTTTTTCTTTCAGTGGATAAGCGGCCTGGATGAAACAGTAACGACCAATCACCTGACGGTATCCCAACCCAACCACCCTGGCTGGGCTAAGCCCCGGATCTCACCCAAACGGCTTCATCACCACCTCCACCACGTATCATCACCACCATCACCACAAAGACTTAATAATGCATAATAATACCTGTCATCACCATGCGGCTTCATCACCAAGGATCTGTATATAATCCTTGGTCACCACCATACCCAAACGGCTTCATCACCACCACCTGTCACCACTATGCGTTGTCATCACCACCGCGTATCATCACCACCACACAACACCACAACGTTATGCCACACATATAACGTTATGCCACCCATATGAGTGAGTTTGTTGTGTGTGTGTGTGTGTGTGTGTGTGTGTGTGTGTGTGTGTGTGTGTGTGTGTGTGTGTGTGTGTGTTTGGTGTGGTGGTAAAGTGTCATTGTGGTAGACAGGTGTGGCCTGTTTGTACGTACCACATCACATCACCGCACGCAAACAAAAGGTATAACTGCTGCTACTACTACTACTATTAC
>JAXIVD010004566.1:0-34961 GCA_036785275.1 Cancer borealis | reverse complement strand
CTCGTGGCTTACATTAGATATATTATTACTAATCATCTACAATAGATTATCTATTGGTCAATAGATGGGGAACAAATTACCATGAATTGATGTACGTTGGTCCTTGGAAGACTTCTATGTTGCAATGTTTTCATATTAGTATGTGTACAATAATCGCCAGTCAACTAAGAATATTATCTTAGAGCAACAAAAGAGTTGGAATACCGAGATAGGAAGTGCCAATAGGTGGTGTGAATTGGTGTGGTCACCCTCATGTACCTTTACCAATGACTGGGTCAGACTCATCCCAGAGCGTCTGGCCTTAGTTTGTAGGTGTTCGTTTTCTTCTATATATGCACAGTGCACGCCGGATTTTGTATGTATACCACGCCTTCACAGATGGAAGCGAAAGTTTCTTGTATGCTCGTACATGTCAAGGAACTATGGATCGGATAGGAGATGCATCGTACGTTGGAATATGAAGATCTGAACAAAAATAGAGATATATTTTTCAATATCTATCAGATGTCAAACATGTTTTTTCACTCAGTTTGGACTGAGATTGACAAAAAAAAAATTAAGACAAGTGAAATTAAGTCATCTCGACCTGTGAATAAGTCATGCAAAACTCAATAAAAACAGATGACAGTCCAACCTGGTGGTGCATGCTGAAATCTTCTTAGACAGAAATTTCTGCATAATAAGAATGGATCGAGAAGTGTTTTTCATTTAAAATAAAATTTTCTAAGAGCGTGATATCGTGGATTTAGGCGAGATGTATATAGAACAGAAACGTTTAGAAAGAAAATGACAATAAAGTACCAGTCAGAGAGGAATAATTATGAATAATCATGGTCATGGGTCTGACAAGGGACATCATGATCTACGTAAGCACAGTAGTGAGGTGTGCAGCGAAAATATAACAAATAAACACTTATATCAGCAGCCCCAGATACCTGACTCTCATTCAGAAGGTGAAGTTTAGAGGTCAAATAATTTTCTGCTGATAGAAAATGAGGTAAATGTAAGGCCATAAATGTTGCATATATCAATGTAAAGAGACTTGGAGAAGATATGAGGACAATTTTGTATCAATACCTTAAGGCGGTGTTCGAATGGGTACTGCAGCGCATTTTTATGTAACAACAACAACAACTACATTAATAACAACAACTAACAATAACAATAATAACAACAACAACAACAACATCCATCACCACCACCAACAACATCATCCCTTCCTTACCACCACCACAGCCAACAGTACTACCACCACTTCCACCTTTCTCATCATTAATTAATACACACCCAGAACACCCCGCAGAGTCGGTCTTCACGGAGACACCCTTCAACTTCCCCACCAAAATTGATGTATGTGCTACAACTACAAGCTCAGCGGACATTTCCTTCGCCTCTTTCAATCAGAGCCGTCTCCTGCAAACTCAATTCGTTGAGTTTAATGGATTTTCCGATAGTAAACCAGGTTCCCTTATAACCGGAGTTGACGATCATGGACCGTTAACTTGATATTAAGCCTCATAGACTAGTCGTTGATTTAATTCATTGTCACTCGACAATAACTGCAACAATAAGTACGGCACAGACGTACAAAGTAACTCCGCAAACAGCTGAAGTGAATATGTAAAAGAGAGAAAATCCGTACCCGACTGGAGGCAGTAATATTTTCTTGACGTCTCTGGGGTAAGTGTGTTGGCTGGTGACAGGACGGGGAAAGGGAGGGGGATAAAATGGTGCAAGGGGGAGTATAATGGTGCCGGGGGGAGCAGAATAGTGCTAGCGGTGCGGCGAGGCAGAATGTTGCAAGGGTGGATTTTTGAGTATGTATCCATGTGTGGATGAAAAAAAAGAACAAAATGCTACCGGACAGTCTTAATTCTGCTATTTTTTTCCAAGTAATATTGTTGCCCAAAGAAGGAGAAGCCAACGTCCCTCTCGCCACCGAATTGCATCTGATTTTGCAGAATCCCTTGTAGCCTTTCACGAAGAGAGAGAGAGAGAGAGAGAGAGAGAGAGGAGGAGAGAGGGAGAGAGGAGAAGAGAGAGAGAGAGAGAGAAGAGAGAGAGAGAGAGAGGAGAAGATGGAGAGAGAGAGAGAGAGAGAGAGAGATGAGGAGAGAGAGAGAGAGAGAGAGAGGAGAGAGAGAGAGAGAGAGAGCTAGAGAGAGATGAGAGAGAGGAGAGAGGAGAGAGGAGAGAGAGAGAGAGAGAGAGAGAGAGAGAGAAACAAAAAAAATAAATTAAAAAAATAATAAAGAGACAGATAGACAAGCAAACAGATCACACAATCTGTAGGTCCATGATAGATGAGAAAGGAATACTGTCAACCAGAAAATATATCAGATGCTAAGGGACGAAAACCACTTATCTGTTCTCTGTTTGTGTTCCCAGCAATGACTCATTATTTGGTACATTCCATTACTATTAATATCATTCATCTCAGCCTCCACATGGTAAGGTATACTGCATCATTGATTCATAGCTCCTACATCAGGATAAGTTACATACCAGACCGTGAGATATAAGTCGATGATGAAGTAATAGAATATGACTAGGATGGAAAATAAGTGGAAGTCCAGATCATGGAAAGGAAATAAAAAGAAAAATAGGGACGGGATCGCATTTGGTTGATATAAATTACAATGTTAAGAAAAATAATCTCCCACTATCACTGAAGAGAAAGACATATAATAAGTGTATCTTACCAGTCTTAATATATGGATCTGAAACCTGGAGTTTTGCGAAAGTCCTGGAACAAAAACATTAAGTCCCCAAAGGAAATGAAGAGAATAATGATTAGCATAAAATGGGGAGATCGAGAGAGATCATCATGGATTAGGGAGCAGACCAAAGTTAAAAATAAAATTGACTACAATTAATAGAAAAAAGTAGACATGGGTAGGACATGCACCAAACAGATAATAAGTGGACAACTAGAGTAATAGAATGGCATTCCAGAGACGGTAAGAAAGAAAAAAAAGCAGGACAGACAGAGGACTAGATAGAGGAATGAGACAAGAGATTTTGCTGGGGTGGCCTGGAATAGACAGGAAGCCGATAGATATGAGTAGAGAAGGTGGAGAGGCCTTTGTTCTGCAGTGAATCAATGAGGCTGATGATGATAATGATGATGATCTTGGTGAAAATAAATGTGTCGCTTTATAGAAATTCTGTATTGCAAATTAAGTACTCTGCATATTTTTTCAGAGTTGTTAAAGCTACTTGTGACAGTCTGGTCTCATTATTATAAACCTGTAAAGTGTGACACTATTAATTACTGCCCCTTTATCAATTTGATATTTCTATAGTTTTTCTTTTTTTGTGTGTGTAGAGGGTTTATATGATAGGTGTGTTATTAGGGTTGAGTAGACAATTATAATTAATGTTTAAATTATCTTAACATTTTGATGAGTTTGATATCTTGGGCTGTATTTTATCTGAAGGTTAAGGAGATATGATTTAAAAATATTTTTTCTTATGATACGTATTTGCTCCACGTTTGAAGTAAAACAGTGAAAACAGTTTTTAAAGCATTGCGTTGAATTAGGTGACAGGCATATATCAAACAAAGTTGACCCTTAAGTCTCCACCAGATATTGGAAAAATTGAAGAAACGAGGTCACGGGTACGAAAGCAAGAATGCATTATTTTTTATAATATTTAGAAATCATTGCCATGCAATTAATATTGACTTCTAGGTGGAGCTTCATAATGCTAAATATATAATTTGAGAGGATTCATCATGTATCTCGTATACCTCTTAAAAAAAAAAAAAAAAAAAAAAAAAAAAAAAAAAAAAAAATATATATATATATATATATATATATATATATATATATATATATATATATATATATATATATATATATATATATATATATATATATATATATATATATATATATAACAGAGCGTTCACAGGAATCTTCATTAAGCCACATGAAAACAAAAATATCGTCGTTATGTAGCTATCTCCAAAAAAATAACATCTTTAAGTGATTATTCATGACTCCCACGAGCACAAGTGAACTGCTCGACACGATGGTGGAGGCAAGTGATTTCTCATGCATCATAAAACTTTGTATGCTCCCTAAAGACTTCACCGGCGTACTATCGGCGTCCAGGGACAAACTTAACTTGTGGTTTTTCTCATCTCCCGCACTGCCAACTTGAAAAATAACTGCACCACATCATAAAAACACACACAAAACCAGTAGCACATCATTCCACTCTGTCACATACGGTACTAACCACCACATCACATGCATTCAGCACACCACACAGTCACACATAGCATGAGTTAAACACCATATCACGTATCATAGCCACGTACCACACCACACAGTAACAAAATGCTGATCACACATACACATCACTAACCTAGTGTCACCTCTCTCTCTCTCTCTCTCTCTCTCTCTCTCTCTCTCTCTCTCTCTCTCTCTCTCTCTCTCTCTCTCTCTCTCTCTCTCTCTCTCACACACACACACACACACACACACACACACACACACACACACACACACACACACACACACACACACACACACACACACACACACACACACACACACAATCCTGCACCTCCACTCATGGAAGTGCACACACTCACGCAAACACACACCCGGTGGTCTAGTGGTTAGGACGCTCGCCTCACAAGCGAGAGGTCGCGGGCTCGATCCCCGCGCCGGGTAGGAGACATATGGACCAAGTCTCTTATAAGTGTGTGGTCCCTGTTCACCAAACAGTAATGAGGTACCTGATCTCAGACGGGGTTTGTGACCCGCTTTCAAGGGGGAGAAAACAAATCTCCCATAAATAAAAAATATATATACGGCAGTGACCCTTATCACTGTTCGGGCCGCTGTTAAAACAGCGGTTGTCGGCGCCTTACGGCAGCCAAAAGGGTGGCCTGTCACCCTGAGTAGCATAGAAAATGGGGGGAAAAATTCATGGGATACTTGTGTAAAATTTGTCTTTGTGTATATTTGTCTGTAGATTTTCAGCCTAACCGGCTGCAACTATAAAGTAAAATTAAAATTAAACCGTTTATTATTATTATTATTATTATTATTATTATTAGATACACGCACACACACAACAATGCAGAACGGGGACAGGAAAAAATCTGGATTGGACTCCCCCTGCACACACACAACTGTTTTTGAGCATTTTGACAATATTATAGTACATAAATCAAAGCAAATATTTCCCAAGTACACTAACTAAATTATTTCTACCAAGACTACTGTGCCTTGGTGGTAGAATATAACCTATAGCTACAGTGTGTGATGTGTCGCGAGAAGCTTCATTAAATGTGGATATAATTTTTAGAAGTTGCCTACCTACCGTTACCTTTAACTTATTCATCCTTTTATACTCTGTATTTCTCTTTCATAATTTTATTATAGCTTATTATTTCATACTCACACATCACATTGTAATTTACAGTCCGAAACCATCCTATATAAGTGTGCGCTTCTTTTTAGAGGAACAATTCGTCTCGGCACTCTTGTAACATGCTTCTGCTGACTGCCATTCTCCTGAATATCGTTCAAAAGCTTTCAATACAGTACCTTCGGGTCTACTATCAAGTGGAAGTTCTTTTGGTTATCCAGAGCAATACGCATATTATGTACGTATATTGTTTATGTATAACAAAAATAACAAACTAAACCCACTTCAACCTACAGGCTACAGCCGCCAGCCGGACTCGCACAAGAACCACGGTAGAGTGAGCTCATTGAGAACGTACTTCTCTTGGCCAGCGAGATTCATCAACCGTACACGCCTCCCCCAACCCTGCCTATGGTTCGGTGGGTACTTGGCCAATGCCTAAATGCAAGCATTCCTGCAGTATTGAGTGTCGCTGCATTGCCAGCCAACTGACAGCAGCAAGATTGATGCTGACTGACGACGGCTGTGACCTGCCAGCTGCTGCTGCCGACCACATGGACTGACCACCACCACTGTCTCCAAGCGGACCCGCTCTCCATCTCCCTCGTCTGGTGAGGTCAACAAGCACACAGCTAAGTTTATCAAAACCAACCCTAGTACTATCGCTTCAATAGCTGCCTTCTGCACCTTCACCTAATGCCTAGAGCTGTGCCCCCTCGCCAGCCTCAGCCCCTTCAACCCCATAACCCAAAACTCATCCTCATCCGGTCTACTAAGTGTTTCATTCGGTTAATCTGCATTAATTACTATTGCTCAAACGATATCGATATAGCTAATTATGAAGTCCTACATACTATACATAGTGTACTCCACACATTTGTGAAGGTTTCAGTCGGTGCTCATCATTATTTACCTCGCAAAGCGTCTTTGAAGTTAGGTTAGGTTGGAGGGTGTCGGGAGGGGGAGGGAGCGTACGCACACATACAGGATCTGAATGAGAGTGAGAAGCAGAATAAGGTTGTCCCCGGCTGTGGAGATGGTGAGCAGCATGACCAATTTAATTTAATTTATTTTAATTTACAGAATGGTGACTTTCATGTTACAGGCCTGTAAGTATGCATGTTTTTTTTTTTTATTGAATATACCTCTGTTTCATGTAAAAGGTGTTAATGATAATAAGCTATGAAGAGAAAATAGCACTTGGAGGAAAAGGTCAAAAGGGTATACGTGATCTCCCTGGGCAGTGCTAGTTTGTTCACCTCTGAAACTCTCCCCGTCATGAATGGTGCCACACAGTCCTAGATACGTCATTGCCTCATTGGTGCTGCGGTGAACTTCGTAATGACTTTAACTGCCAGTTTGGTGGTTCACTATAGTTGTTAAAAATTTCCCAACAATCTGCCGACTCGTTAGTCCTCTTAATGGAAGGAAAAGTCATTGGTTGTTGACTTGTTGCATTCATTCAGCCAGTCAAATGGGTTTTGTGAATTAATTTGCTTTAGTTTTGAATAATCTATGGACTACAGAATACAAGAACGAGGTGTACGAAGGTATACTAATAGGGAAACAAACCTTCTTGAAATACGGAACAAGGCACTAATTACGAACGCAGCTGCTTCGGTCAATGGTTCGAAGTCTCCGGTGCGGGGGAAGCCGGCAACATTCCCTCAGTCGCACTGAGGCAGCCGTGAGGTGAGGTAGTCGAGGGATTCCTGAACATTTCCAGTCGTCTTTCAGCTTCAATGAATGGTATGAAGTTCTATTTTTACTTTGTATTCATGAGTTTTGTTCACTAATTTCATCAATATTGTTTTAGTAGTGGCTGCACCAGTAAATCTGTAATTCTGAAACATTGTTTTGCGGTCTGTGTCTGGTCATTATACCTGCCGGCGCCGCAATGGCATCAAAGGCTTGCGGCGCTGGCAGGTTGGTGAACGGGAAATCTGGAATTTCATCACTGGTACTTGATACAATGTAATCACAGTTACTGAAGCTATTATTATCAGCTGATGATCTCATGAGACTATAACGAGCCAACCACTTAAGTGCATGACAGTACGTGATCCACTGGTTATAGTGGTTTGAGACAGTTACGTAGTTAATGGTGCTTGAATCATTGATGTTTACAACTGGGGAGGATGATTGGTTGTTAGGAGCCGTAACAACCAGATCACAGGGTGTTAACGGGAAGGTCACATCAAACATTGGTTAGCTGTTTTAATGTAACTTTAATTTCTCTGACACACGTTGCAGCCTAACCACGTCTTCAAGTACCTGATCACCACGAACATTTAAATGTCATAACCACAATTGACATTCCAAAATAATTATAAAAAGCCTCCCGTTGTTTCATCCCCCCACATTACTAGTACCATATACACACTAACATCCACAACTCTAATCCAAACTTTATTTTCTCCCACAGGATAATAGCAAACCAAAATTCGAGTTGTAACACCTTGTAAGGAGCACAAGTGAGACTACAGGAAACTGAACTGAACCTGACTGATTGAGAACTCCTCAACAACATCCAAGATCACAGTGTTGGATGTTTTTTGTAAGTAGAAGTATATAACAGTATTATTTTACATCTTCACCATAATGCTCTAGAGAATTCAGGGTTATAATTTTGCATTACCTGATGCATTCTTAGAAGGTTTTCTTAATTACACTTCCGTCGCAAATTCTTAGTTAATGATACCCAATATTTTCTGAGATCTTCTCCAAAAAATAGTTTAGTTTGGTTTAAACAAGGTTCTGTTATTTGTCAAAGTAGGTTAAGGTTTGATTAGGTAAACAAACGCCATTATGGTGAAGATGTAAAATTTTACCTATATGACATTTAAGAACATAAGAAAATAAAGAGGCTGCAAAAGGTCATTTGACCTACACAAGGTAGCTCCTGTGCACCTAACACTTACCATCTGTTTTCTACATCCATTGAATTGTCCAACGTTTCCTTAAAAGTATCTACTGTCCCAGCACTTTCCACATGCTTGCTGAGTTTGTTCCACTCCTCTACCATATAAGTGAACCTTTTTTTTTACTTATATCGTTCCTGTATCTGAACTTGTCTAGCTTGAAACCATTTGTTAGTGTTCTTACTTTCTCTTTGACCATGAGAATCTTATTTGTTCCCTTTGTTGAAACCCTTGATCGCCTACTCATGCATTCTGTTTGTTTAGCTCACCCTGTAATACCATAGCTTCTCAATCCTTATCTTAGTGTCATCGGCAAATTTACTACTGTTGCTACTTATCCCAGAATCAAAATTACTTGTATAGGTAATGTAAAGTAATGGGCCTGGAGAACTCCACTATTTACTGCACCCGAATTAGATTTTTTACCGTTTATTTGAACCCTTTGTTCCCTACCACTAAGCCACGCTTCAATCTAATTAATCTTACCATGTATCGCATGGGCCTTTACTTTTGTCAACAGTCTGTGGTGAGGCACCCTGTCAAACGCCGTGCTGAAATCTAGACCAATTACGTCATAGTTTAAGCTTTTATCTGCTGCCTCATAGACTGTCCTATTAAAAGATTAAAGATTAGTGGGAAGTTATTTACCCTTGGTGAACCCATTTTGAGAGTCCATAATTAATTCATGTACGTAGCTCTAGATGCCGCCGCACATTCTTGGAAATAATAAACTAACATTTTATCTATTAATGATGTCAGACTAATTGGCCGGTAATTGCTCATCACGCTTTTATCACCCTTCTTAAAAATTGGAATAACGTTTGCCCGTCTCTACAAACTAGGTATGTCTCCTGAGGCTATTGATTTATTAAACATTTCCTTTATTTTTACACTAATTGTGTTCTTCCTCCTTTAATACGTGGGGAAATACTTCATCTACTCCTGGTGATTTATTAATCCTAAGCTTATCTATCTCTTGGATTACCTGCTAACTTATGTTAATGTTTGTTAATCTTTCGTCTTCCCTCCCCGTGAATACTTGGTCTGCACCAGGTAAAGTCAAGTTCTCATACGTAAATACTGATAAAACAAACGTTTAAGGCTTTGCTCATATCTTCACTGTTATCTATTATTTCATCATCCTTTTTTAGTGGACCTATTTTAGTCTTGTTTTTAGTTTTGTAAATTTGAAAAAAAATCCTTACGGTCTCTTCTAGCATTTCTAGCAACTCTCACGCTTTTCTTGTGTTTTTCCTAACTAACCTAGTTAATGTAGTGTATCTCTTGTTTAGATAATTCTCTCCTCTTTAAAAAAAATTTGTACATCTCTTTTCATTCCTATCAAGTGTTTTAGCGTATGTCATCCACTTTGAGTGATTTCTATTTGACCTCATACTTCTGTTGTGGTTAAATAGTTTATTATTTGAGAGATCAGAACAGAAGTATTGCCAATGGCTAAATAGAAAGGAGCAAAAAGAATGGAAATATCATAGATTGGGACTTTCGTGAAACTATGGCATCGTAATATAGTAGCAGAATGAGCCAGTGAGTCAACACGTTCATTGCGGGTAATACCAGCATGGCTCGGAACCCAACAAAAACAGACATTTTACGGGCATAAAGGCGAAATAGCCACTCTTGGATTTCACGAACTATTGGGTGAATAGTATAGAGGGAGAGGGAATTTTGAGTGAAAATTACAATGAATGAAGATGGGTAGGAAAGAAGCTTTAAGGCAAAGAGAATAGCATATAGCTCAGTGGTAAGAACACTGGCTACGCTTGGTAATTGGAACTAGAAGTAATGGGAGGGGAACAGAACTGCAAAACCAGAGCCATATTGGAATTGAGCCATCAGTATATACCGGGGTGCAATTATTTTTAGTAGTAGTGTTCAAAAAAAAGGATTTGTAAGATGTAAGTTGGTGTATCAGACTTGGAAGGATTGGAAAGGGCAGAAGAGCAAATTAGGGGGCTGGGTATAAGCCATGGCAGAAAAGAATGGGTATGGAAAGGGAGTACATTTAACATTTAATTTAAGAACTGGGGAGTGAGAGATTAATTAAGATAGTTTTAACATCATCAAAGATCATATGGCACTGTGTTAGGAGGCTAAACGGCAGAGCAACGAGATAACAGCAAGGCAAAATATGGGGACGTAAAGAATGGTTAGTTATAGTGAACGAGTAGAAGAGGTTCGTAAGATGAAAGTTTAGTGTGACCCTGTCTCCACATCTATATTTGTCCAGTTTTCTTTCAGTTGATGTACATACTTTGTGCCAAGACTACTATTCTTGTATCGTTCAAGTTTTGCTTTTTTTTTTTGTCAAATATCTAGCCTCTCCTTTTCTTTTCATTATTAGATTAGATAGTTTGTGTGTTTCTTCCTCAAGGTTGTTCATTAATTTATATATTGAAATTAAGTCTCCTTACCATCTTGGTTGCAATTCTCTGTATTCTTTCTAATTTCAACACCATATTACTTTGATGTATTCCAGTTTTGGTCTAATCTATAGCACAACACCTTTCTTCCGTTTTATATTATCTCCTTATTTTCCACTCAGGAAGTCCTTGAAGAAGACGCCTCGGCTTCTGCAGAATCCAACGTTGGATGACGTTTCATTGACAGCTTTCTGAAGACCTTGATGGAGTCTGGAAATAATGAAGCAAATATTCTACCTTGAACGCCTTCCCTTCTGCGGAATCTCACTCTGGACAAGTCTGGCGAAGGAGTCACTTACCAATCTGGCCAATTCGTTGTTGTATGAATGGCAATTAATAAAAAACATATTCAAATATCTAATTTATTATCATCGCTTGTAGCACAACAAAACTATGCTAAAAAATAAAAGGCGAAGCTACTGGGCAGAACGCCCCTATACTAAGTTTAAGGAGCGTTTTGCCCGTAGCTTCGCCGTCCCTAGAATTTTACTTTTTCAGGGTAATAAACTCCGCGAAAATTTTCGACTAGTCAAAAATATATAGTCAACAGTATTAATAAAATATATAGTCAACAGTATTAATAAAGTTAGTTATATAGTCAAAAGTAGTTAATAACTAACTTTATTAATACTGTTGACTATATATTTTTGATTAAACGTCAGCCAGCCAGAGCAGCAGTCAAAGGTATACACACACAAGCATTGAATGAATTAAGAGAAAAACTACCTACTTTGAAAATTCATTAATTTGAAAATAATATAGTCCTTACTGATGTAAGCGTGGAGACATGATGTGGTTTTGGCGAGTCTAAAGAAGGAATAGAATGCAGGAGTGGAGACTAGCACTGGAGAGAAAATAAGTAGAACAAAGACAGAATAGAATATATGATGCGTACAGAGCAAGAGCAGAAAACAATTGAATGGTCTGGAGATGAAGAGGGTGGATGCATTTAAATACCTATCAGCAGACGGCAATGAAGATAAGGAAATAACAAAGAATCCAAGTGGGATGGAAAAGTTGGAGAGACGTATTGAGCGACGGGAAAATGCCTGTGAAATTAAAGGGGAAGGTGTACAAAACTATGGTAAGACCAGCGATGATGTACAGGGCGGAGGCAGTACCTGGGAAGAAAATAAACAAGAGGAGGATGGAAGTAGGATGTTGCAATGGATGTGTGGTGTGACAACGGAGAACGGAATAAGCAATGCAAGGATCAGAGAAACAGTGAAGGTGGGGGAGGTATCAAAGACGACACAGGAGGAAAGACTTAGATGGTATGGGCACGTCATGAGAAGCAATGGAGAAAGTGACGAGAAAAGAGCACTGGATATGCAAGTACAGGGAAGGAGAGGTGGAAACGGCTCATAAGATTCTGCATAAGGGGAGGCGTTCAAGGTAGATTATTTGCTGCTTCATTATTTCCAGACTCAATCGAGGTCTTCGGGGAAGCTGTCAATGAAACGTCATCCAATGTCGGACTTCCTGAGTGGAAAATAAGAAGATAATATAAGACGGAAGAAAGGTGTTGTGTTATAGATTAGACCAAAACTGGAATACATTGAAGTAATATGGTGTTGAAATTAGAAAGAATACAGAGAATTGCAACTAAGCTGGTGCCAGATTTGGAAGACCTAACCTATGAGAAAAGATTAAAAGAAATGTATCTAACTCTAAAAGAAAGAGGAGACTTAATTACAATATATAAATTGATTAACAATCTTCAGGAAACACACAAACGATCTAATAATGAAAAGAAAAGGAGAAGCTAGATATTCAAGACAAAATAATAGCAAAACTTGAACGATACAAAAATAGTAGTCTTAGCAAAGAATGTACATCAACTGAAAGAAAACTGGACAAATATAGATTTTGAGACAGGACCACACTAAACTTTCATCTTACGAACCCTTTTCTACCTGTTCACTATAACTAACCATTCTTTACGTCCCCATATTTTGCCTTGCTGTGATCTATTTGCTCTGCTGTTTGCCTTTTAGCCTAACAGTGCTATATAACCTTTGATGCCTGGCACTTACTTTATTGTCATTAACTCACTCATTCTAAGATGTTAAAGCTATCTTAATTAATCTCTCACTCCCCAGTTCTTGAATTAAATGTTAAATGTACTCCCTTTCCATACCCATTCTTTTCTGCCATGGCTTATACCTAATCCCCTAATTTACTCTTCTGCCTTTCAAATTCTTCCAAGTCTGATACACCAACTTACATCTTACGAACCCTATTTCTTGAACACTACTACTAAAAATAATTGCACCCCGGCATATACTGATGGCTCCAAATCCCAATATGGCTCTGGTTTTGCAGTTCTGTTCCCCTCCCAATACATCCAGTTCCAATTACCAAGCATAGCCAGTGTTCTTACCACTGAGCTATATGCTATTCTTTTTGCCTTAAGAAAGCTGCTTTCCTACCCATCTTCATCAATTGTAATTTTCATTCTCAAAATTCCCTCTCCCTCTATACTATTCACCCTTTAGTTCATGAAATCCAAGAGTGGCTATTTCGCCTTTATGCCCGTAAAAAGTCTGTTTTTGTTGGGTTCCGAGCCATGCTGGTATTACATGCAATGAATGTATTGACTCACTGGCCCACTGTTACTATATTAGGATGCCATAGTTTCACGAAAGTCCCAATCTATGATAATTTCCATTCTTTTTGCTCCTTTCTATTTAGCCATTGGCAATACTTCTGGTCTGATCTCTCAAATAATAAACTGTTTAACCACAACAGATGTATAAGGTCAAATAGAAATCACTCAAAGTGGATGACAGATACACTAAAACACTTGATAGGAATGAAACGAGATATACAAAAGATTTGAAAGAGGAGAGAATGATTTAAACAAGAGATACACTACATTAACTAGGTTAGTTTGGAAAACACAAGAAAAGAAAAGAGAATACGAAATGAGAGTTGCTAGAAATGCTAAAATAGACCCTAAGGAACTTTTTCAAATATACAAAACTAAAAACAAGAATAAAATAGGCTCACTAAAAAAGGATGATCAAATAATAGATAATAGTGAAGATATGAGCAAAGCCTTAAACGTTTATGTTTTATCAGTATTTACGTATGAGAACTTGACGTTACCTGGTGCAGACCAAGTATTCACGGGGAGGGAAGACGAAAGATTAACAAACATTAACATAAGTTAGCAGGTAATCCAAGAGATAGATAAGCTTAGGATTAATAAATCACCAGGAGTAGATGAAGTATTTCCCCACGTATTAAAGGAGGAAGAACACAATTAGTGTAAAAATAAAGGAAATGTTTAATAAATCAATAGCCTCAGGAGACATACCTAGTTTGTAGAGACGGGCAAACGTTATTCCAATTTTTAAGAAGGGTGATAAAAGCGTGATGAGCAATTACCGGCCAATTAGTCTGACATCATTAATAGATAAAATGTTAGTTTATATTTCCAAGAATGTGCGGCGGCATCTAGAGCTACGTACATGAATTAATTATGGACTCTCAAAATGGGTTCACCAAGGGTAAATCACGTCTGACTAATCTTTAATCTTTTAATAGGACAGTCTATGAGGCAGCAGATAAGCTTAAACGATGACGTAATTGGTCTAGATTTCAGCATGGCGTTTGACAGGGTCCCTCACCACAGACTGACAAAAGTAAAGGCCCGTGGGATACATGGTAAGATTAATTAGATTGAAGCGTGGCTTAGTGGTAGGGAACAAAGGGTTCAAATAAACGGTAAAAAATCTAATTCGGGTGCAGTAAATAGTGGAGTTCTCCAGGCCCATTACTTTTCATTACCTATACAAGTAAGTTGGATTCTAAAATAAGTAGCAACATTAGTAAATTTGCTAAGTTAGGGAGACAAATCAGTTGCAATTGAGAAGCTATGGTATTACAGGGTGAGCTAAACAAACAATGCATGAGTGGGCGGTCAAATTCACGTAGGTAGACATAACACAGGAAATAGATATCCCCTAGGCAGAGTAGATATAGGTAAAAGACTTAGAACACAGGAAATAGATATCCCCTAGGCAGAGTAGATATAGGTAAAAGACTTAGGAGTGTTGGTAAGTCAGATCTAGAGAGCAGTATTAGTGCCAGGAACAGAACTAACAGGTTACTGGGTTTCATCAACAGAAATGTTTAAATGAGTCAAGAGTTTCAACAAAGGGAACAAATAAGATTCTCAGTCAAATAGAAAGTAAGAACACTAACAAATGGTCTCAAGCTAGACAAGTTCAGATACAGGAAAGATATAAGTAAAAAATGGTTCACTAATATGGTAGAGGAGTGAAACAAACTCAGCAAGCATGTGGTAAGTGTTAGGACAGTAGATACTTTTAAGGAAAGGTTGGACAATTAAATGGACGAAGAAAACAGATGGTAAATGGTAAGTGTTAGTTAGATGCTCATGAGCTACCTTGTGTAGGTCAACTGGCCTCTTGCAGCCTCCTTATTTTCTTATGTTCTTAAATGTTGTATAGGAAAAATTTTACATCTTCACCATAATGGCAATTGTTTACATCTGCGTCTTGCCTCTGCTCCTCGTCCAACTCCCAACTTTTGGTCAGAGAACATTTGATTGACAAATAACAGAACCTTGTTTAAATCAAACTAAACTATTTTTCGGAGAAGGTCTCACAGAAAACATTGGATATCTCATTAACTAAGAATTTGCGACGGAAATGTTAAGAAAACCTTCTCAAAATACATCAGGTATTGCAAAAATATAACCCTGAATTCTCTAGAGCATTATGGTGAAGATGTAAAATAATACTTTTATATACCTCTACTTACAATAAACATCCAACACTGTGATCTTGGATGTTGTTGCAGTGTTATGAAAGGAGTTCTCAATTAGTTCAGTTGAGTTTCCTGTAGTCTCACTTGTGCGCTCCTTACAAGGTGTAATGTAATGTGGGGGGGGGGAAAAAATGTGCCAGGCAACAAAGGCCATATGGCACTGCTTACAAGGTGTTACAACTCGAATTTTGGTTTGCTATTATCCTGTGGGAGAAAATAAAGTTTGGATTAGAGTTGTGGATGTTAGTGTGTATATGGTACTAGTAATGTGGGGGATGAAACAAAGGGAGGCTTTTTATAATTATTTTGGAATGTCAATTGTGGTTATAACATTTAAATGTTCGTGTTGATCAGGTAGTTGAAGACGTGGTTAGGCTGCAAAGTGTGTCAGAAATTAAAGTTTCATTAAAACAGCTAACCAATGTTTGATGTGACCTTCCTGTCAACACCATATGATCTGGTTGTTACGGCTCCTAACAATCAATCATCCTCCCCAGTTGTAAACATCAATGATTCAAGCACCATTACCTACGTAACTGCCTCAAACCACTATAACCAGTGGATCACGTACTGTCATGCACTTAAGTGGTTGGCTCGTTATAGTCTCATGAGATCATCAGCTGATAATAATAGCTTCAGTAACTGTGATTACATTGTATCAAGTACCAGTGATGAAATTCCAGATTTCCCGTTCACCAACCTGCTGGCGCCGCAAGCCTTTGATGCCATTGCGGCGCCGGCAGGTATAATGACCAGACACAGACCGCAAAACAATGTTTCAGAATTACAGATTTACTGGTGCTGCCAGCACTAAAACAATATTGATGAAAGTAGTGAACAAACTCATGAATACAAAGTAAAAATAGAACTTCATACCATTCATTGAAGCTGAAAGACGACTGGAAATGTTCAGGAATCCCTCGACTACCTCACCTCACGGCTGCCTCAGTGCGACTGAGGGAATGTTGCCGGCTTCCCCCGCACCGGAGACTTCGAACCATTGACCGAAGCAGCTTCGTTCGTAATTAGTGCCTTGTTCCGTATTTCAAGAAGGTTTGTTTCCCTATTAGTATACCTTCGTACACCTCGTTCTTGTATTCTGTAGTCCATATATAATTCAAAACTAAAACAAATTAATTCACAAAACCCATTTGACTGGCTGAATGAATGCAACAAGTCAACAACCAATGACTTTTCCTTCCATTAAGAGGACTAACGAGTCGGCAGATTGTTGGGAAACTTTTAACAACTATAGTGAACCACCAAACTGGCAGTTAAAGTCATTACGAAGTTCACCGCAGCACCAATGAGGCAATGACGTATCTAGGACTGTTTGTGGCACCATTCATGACAGGGAGAGTTTCAGAGGTGAACAAACTAGCACTGCCCAGGGAGATCACGTATACCCTTTTGACCTTTCCCTCCAAGTACGATTTCCTCATCATAGCTTATTATCATTAACACGTTTTACATGAAACAAAGAGGTACATTCAATCACTTGATAGAAATAACAAAAACATGCGCATTTAAACCAGGTCTTCACTTTGCCCTTGGAGAGTCACTGTTTGTTTGCACTGAATAAATTGACCCAGAAATATCCTCTAATGAATTTTTTCCGTTAATCTACATTTGCTTAATGATTTCACGTAAGATAGCACAGATAAGGTCCCTTGGGTGCCTGTGGGTTATCTTAACGAGACCACTGGAAGATTATCACCAGTAGAGGATAAGTCATTAGTGAAGGTGATAATAATAATAATAATAATAAACGGTTTATTAGAGATAAATTGCAGCCCAAGGGCTGAAAATGTTACAAGTTGTGTAGTAGATAGATAGACAATATGATATGATAATAATGCTAATGATAATAATAATATTAAGGTAATGGTAACAACGGGTGTGTGTGTGTGTGCTTTTCTCCATATCACGCCGCCCTCGCCGCCCTGCACCTCACCACGCTCGCTACCCAGTAGAAAGAAGTACAAAAGTACAAAAGAAAATAAATATATAATAAAATAAAACGAAAACAGTTAGGTTAGGTAAAAATAAAAAATACAAAAATAATACACTTACCACTCAAATTCCTGTCTGTAATCCAAAAATTCAAGACAGAAGCTCTTGGACGACACAATCCTGGCACCATCCCGTAAATCTGCAAAAACTTCCTTCAACATACTACTACTACTACTACTACTAATAATAATAATAATATTTCTAGTTCTATTACTACTATTACTACTACTACTACTACTTCTATTACTACTGCTACTACTACTATTATTTATACTACTACCAACTATGTTATATTTGAAATGGAATCTTTATTTTGCATGCAGCTAAGAGTGCCGCCAAGGTGGTGAGGAAGGAAGGAGAGGGAGTGACACCACCTTCCTGCATTGAGGTCCAAAGAGCCAATCCTTTCTCCCCTTCACTCTGCACATCTGTAACATACACACAAATATAAATAAATAGAAAAAAAAAAAATAAATAAATAAATAAATAAAATACTATTATAAATGCTATGATCTATTGAAAAGTTTTTATGGCATCGAAGCTTAATTAATCTCTCTTGGTACAAGCAATTATGCATTAGACCAGCGTGGTCCAACTATGGGCCAGCGGGACACAAGTGGCTGCTAGTTGGTTGTCTGTGGCCCACAACTGCTTGTACTATATATTTTTTTTGTACACGAAAACACAGACAAAGTTTCTGTGCCTGTGTATAAAATAGTATTAGGTTATCAAAATGACAATATTTCAGTAGAAGGAGCAATATTTAGTCTTGCATAGGCTTCAGTTCATAAACTAAGAATGAAATAAGTATACATTCATATATATAGACACATATATATAGACACACACACATATATATATATATATATATATATATATATATATATATATATATATATATATAATATATATATATATATATATATATATATATATATATATATATATATATATATATATATATACAGTAAACCCTCTATAAATCGGATATGTATAAGTCGGATATCGGATAAATCAGACTCTATATAGCCACCGGATTATTTTTATCTAAATCGGACGGCGGCGATATATGTGGCGGGCATCCAGTATAGTTTCCCGCCAAACCAGCCACCCGCGCTGATGCACGTTGCTCCTCAGTCAGTTTTAGTGATGGGAATTTCGGCTCTTTTGAGGGAGCCGATTCTTTCGTTCTCGTTCACTCAATAGAGCCGGCTCTTCCGGCTCCTATATTATAGTGTATATTTACAGTGTACAGGTATTTTACACTGTTAGATTGGATAGCGTGCTTGATTAAAAGTACAGTACTGTATTTATTACTCTGTCTTTCGTAACGTAATTGTTAATATTAGCCGTAACCTGGGTATTCATACCGTAGATTCCGATTATCGCTACTAACGGACAATCGACATTATCTGACCAATGCTCCCCCCTTTTAGTCCGTTAAGCCGAGGGATGAGTATATATATAAATATACATATATATATATATATATATATATATATATATATATATATATATATATATATATATATATATATATATTAGTGTGCACACCATATTTTCTCGAATCTTTTCTCTGGAAAGTAGCTATTTTATATACTTATAATAATGGGAAATTTAATAAGGAAATCATTGAATCCTTCAAAATTTTCATATCTGAAGTATTTCACGAAATATGTTCATGTATCTTGGTGTGTGTGTGTGTGTGTGTGTGTGTGTGTGTGTGTGTGTGTGTGTGTGTGTGTGTGTGTGTGTGTGTGTGTGTGTGTGTGTGCCTATTACTTATGCTTTGGGTATCACCAGGAGGTAGGAAACGTACAGCGGGCAACACAGCCCTTGATAACTATTACTAGTCTCCACCCTTGAAAACACAACCTCACCATCCTCTTTTCCTTGTGTTGGTGATTGTTTTTATAATAAATTTGCTTTCAGTTTCTCTGGTGGAACAGTTTAAGGTAGACGTGGAAGAGGATCTGAGGAGCGACCCCGAGGCTTCCTTCACCACCTCGGTCTCCGGTGCTGCTTCAAGGTCGTCCACCCCGTCTCCCCCACACTCTATTTGCACCATCAAATTCCTAGGTTTCCCATGTCATCCCAGCGTAGATTCCAGCTTGTGACTCCCATCACCCAGCCCAAGTAGTGACTCCCATCACCCAGCCCTAGCAGTGACTCCCATCACCCAGCCCAACTAATTACTCCCATCACCCAGCCCAATTAGTGACTCCCATCACCCAGCCAAACTAGTGACTCCCATCACCCAACCCAACTAGTGACTCCCATCACCCAACCCAACTAATGACTCCCATCACCCAGCCAGACTAATGACTCCCATCACCCAGCCCGACTAATGACTCCCATCACCCAACCCAACTAATGACTCCCATCACCCTGCCCGACTAATGACTCCCATCACCCAGCCCAACTAGTGACTCCCATCACCCAACCCAACTAATGACTCCCATCACCCAGCCCGGCTAATGACTCCCATCACCCAGCCCAACTAGTGACTCCCATCACCCAACCCAGCTTATGACGCCCATCACCCAACCCAGCTTGTGACTCCCATCACCCAACCCAACTTGTGACTAACAACAGCCAAACCACATCACTGCTGCTTCCCCCAGCATCAGTGATCACCCATCACGACCAGACAACACATCACTGCTGCTTCTCCCAGCACCAGTGATCACCCATCACGACCAGACAACACATCACTGCTGCTTCCCCCAGCATCAGTGATCACCCATCACGACCAGACAACACATCACTGCTGCTTCTCCCAGCATCAGTGATCACCCATCACGACCAGACAACACATCACTGCTGCTTCCCCCAGCATCAGTGATCACCCATTACGACCAGACAACACATCACTGCTGCTTCCCCCAGCATCAGTGATCACCCATCACGACCAGACAACACATCACTGCTGCTTCCCCCAGCACCAGTGATCATCCATCACGACCAGACAACACATCACTGCTGCTTCCCCCAGCATCAGTGATCATCCATCACCAGACAACACATCACTGCTGCTTCCCCCAGCACCAGTGATCACCCATCACGACCACACAACACATCACTGCTGCTTCCCCCAGCATCAGTGATCATCCATCACCAGACAACACATCACTGCTGCTTCCCCCAGCACCAGTGATCACCCATCACGACCAGCCAACACATCACTGCTGCTTCCCCCAGCACCAGTGATCACCCATCACGACCAGACAAAACATCACTGCTGTCTCCCCAGCACCAGTGATCACCCATCACGACCAGACAACACATCACTGCTGCTTCCCCCAGCATCAGTGATCACCCATCACGACCAGACAACACATCACTGCTGCTTCCCCCAGCACCAGTGATCACCCATCACGACCAGACAACACATCACTGCTGCTTCCCCCAGCATCAGTGATCACCCATCACGACCAGACAACACATCACTGCTGCTTCCCCCAGCATCAGTGATCACCCATCACGACCAGACAACACATCACTGCTGCTTCCCCCAGCACCAGTGATCACACATCACCAGACAACACATCACTGCTGCTTCCCCCAGCACCAGTGATCACCCATCACGACCACACAACACATCACTGCTGTCTCCCCAGCACCAGTGATCACCCATCACGACCAGACAACACATCACTGCTGCTTCCCCCAGCATCAGTGATCACCCATCACGACCAGACAACACATCACTGCTGCTTCCCCCAGCACCAGTGATCACACATCACCAGACAACACATCACTGCTGCTTCCCCCAGCATCAGTGATCACCCATCACGACCAGACAACACATCACTGCTGCTTCCCCCAGCATCAGTGATCACCCATCACGACCACACAACACATCACTGCTGCTTCCCCCAGCATCAGTGATCACCCATCACGACCAGACAACACATCACTGCTGCTTCCCCCAGCATCAGTGATCACCCATCACGACCAGACAACACATAACTGCTGCTTCCCCCAGCACCAGTGATCACCCATCACGACCAGACAACACATCACTGCTGCTTCCCCCAGCACCAGTGATCACCCATCACGACCACACAACACATCACTGCTGCTTCCCCCAGCACCAGTGATCACCCATCACGACCACACAACACATCACTGCTGCTTCCCCCAGCACCAGTGATCACCCATCACGACCACACAACACATCACTGCTGCTTCCCCCAGCACCAGTGATCACCCAACACGACCACACAACACATCACTGCTGCTTCCCCCAGCATCAGTGATCACCCATCACGACCACACAACAAATCACTGCTGCTTCCCCCAGCATCAGTGATCACCCATCACGACCAGACAACAAATCACTGCTGCTTCCCCCAGCATCAGTGATCACCCATCACGACCAAACAACACATCACTGCTGCTTCCCCCAGCACCAGTGATCACCCATCACGACCAGACAACACATCACTGCTGCTTCCCCCAGCACCAGTGATCACCCATCACGACCAGACAACACATCACTGCTGCTTCCCCCAGCACCAGTGATCACCCATCACGACCAGACAACACATCACTGCTGCTTCCCCCAGCATCAGTGATCACCCATCACGACCAGACAACACATCACTGCTGCTTCCCCCAGCATCAGTGATCACCCATTACGACCAGACAACACATCACTGCTGCTTCCCCCAGCATCAGTGATCACCCATCACGACCAGACAACACATCACTGCTGCTTCCCCCAGCACCAGTGATCACCCATCACGACCAGACAACACATCACTGCTGCTTCCCCCAGCATCAGTGATCACACATCACGACCAGACAACACATCACTGCTGCTTCCCCCAGCATCAGTGATCACCCATCACGACCACACAACACATCACTGCTGCTTCCCCCAGCATCAGTGATCACCCATCACGACCAGACAACACATCACTGCTGCTTCCCCCAGCACCAGTGATCACCCATCACGACCAGACAACACATCACTGCTGCTTCCCCCAGCATCAGTGATCACACATCACGACCAGACAACACATCACTGCTGCTTCCCCCAGCATCAGTGATCACCCATCACGACCACACAACACATCACTGCTGCTTCCCCCAGCACCAGTGATCACCCATCACGACCAGACAACACATCACTGCTGCTTCCCCCAGCATCAGTGATCACCCATCACGACCAGACAACACATCACTGCTGCTTCCCCCAGCACCAGTGATCACCCATCACGACCACACAACACATCACTGCTGCTTCCCCCAGCATCAGTGATCACCCATCACGACCAGACAACACATCACTGCTGCTTCCCCCAGCATCAGTGATCACCCATCACGACCACACAACACATCACTGCTGCTTCCCCCAGCACCAGTGATCATCCATCACGACCAGACAACACATCACTGCTGCTTCCCCCAGCATCAGTGATCACCCATCACGACCAGACAACACATCACTGCTGCTTCCCCCAGCATCAGTGATCACCCATCACGACCAGACAACACATAACTGCTGCTTCCCCCAGCATCAGTGATCACCCATCACGACCAGACAACACATCACTGCTGCTTCCCCCAGCATCAGTGATCACACATCACCAGACAACACATCACTGCTGCTTCCCCCAGCATCAGTGATCACACATCACGACCAGACAACACATCACTGCTGCTTCCCCCAGCATCAGTGATCACCCATCACGACCACACAACACATCACTGCTGCTTCCCCCAGCACCAGTGATCACCCATCACGACCAGACAACACATCACTGCTGCTTCCCCCAGCATCAGTGATCACCCATCACGACCAGACAACACATCACTGCTGCTTCCCCCAGCATCAGTGATCACCCATCACGACCAGACAACACATCACTGCTGCTTCCCCCAGCATCAGTGATCACCCATCACGACCAGACAACACATCACTGCTGCTTCCCCCAGCATCAGTGATCACACATCACGACCAGACAACACATCACTGCTGCTTCCCCCAGCACCAGTGATCACCCATCACGACCACACAACACATCACTGCTGCTTCCCCCAGCATCAGTGATCACCCATCACGACCAGACAACACATCACTGCTGCTTCCCCCAGCATCAGTGATCACCCATCACGACCAGACAACACATCACTGCTGCTTCCCCCAGCACCAGTGATCACCCATCAAGACCAGACAACACATCACTGCTGCTTCCCCCAGCATCAGTGATCACCCATCACGACCAGACAACACATCACTGCTGCTTCCCCCAGCATCAGTGATCACCCATCACGACCAGACAACACATCACTGCTGCTTCCCCCAGCACCAGTGATCACACATCACGACCACACAACACATCACTGCTGCTTCCCCCAGCACCAGTGATCACCCAACACGACCACACAACACATCACTGCTGCTTCCCCCAGCACCAGTGATCACCCATCACGACCAGACAACACATCACTGCTGCTTCCCCCAGCACCAGTGATCACCCATCACGACCACACAACACATCACTGCTGCTTCCCCCAGCACCAGTGATCACCCATCACGACCAGACAACACATCACTGCTGCTTCCCCCAGCACCAGTGATCACCCATCACGACCAGACAACACATCACTGCTGCTTCCCCCAGCATCAGTGATCACCCATCACGACCAGACAACACATCACTGCTGCTTCCCCCAGCACCAGTGATCACCCATCACGACCACACAACACATCACTGCTGCTTCCCCCAGCATCAGTGATCACCCATCACGACCAGACAACACATCACTGCTGCTTCCCCCAGCATCAGTGATCACCCATCACGACCACACAACACATCACTGCTGCTTCCCCCAGCACCAGTGATCATCCATCACGACCAGACAACACATCACTGCTGCTTCCCCCAGCATCAGTGATCACCCATCACGACCAGACAACACATCACTGCTGCTTCCCCCAGCATCAGTGATCACCCATCACGACCAGACAACACATAACTGCTGCTTCCCCCAGCATCAGTGATCACCCATCACGACCAGACAACACATCACTGCTGCTTCCCCCAGCATCAGTGATCACACATCACCAGACAACACATCACTGCTGCTTCCCCCAGCATCAGTGATCACACATCACGACCAGACAACACATCACTGCTGCTTCCCCCAGCATCAGTGATCACCCATCACGACCACACAACACATCACTGCTGCTTCCCCCAGCACCAGTGATCACCCATCACGACCAGACAACACATCACTGCTGCTTCCCCCAGCATCAGTGATCACCCATCACGACCAGACAACACATCACTGCTGCTTCCCCCAGCATCAGTGATCACCCATCACGACCAGACAACACATCACTGCTGCTTCCCCCAGCATCAGTGATCACCCATCACGACCAGACAACACATCACTGCTGCTTCCCCCAGCATCAGTGATCACACATCACGACCAGACAACACATCACTGCTGCTTCCCCCAGCACCAGTGATCACCCATCACGACCACACAACACATCACTGCTGCTTCCCCCAGCATCAGTGATCACCCATCACGACCAGACAACACATCACTGCTGCTTCCCCCAGCATCAGTGATCACCCATCACGACCAGACAACACATCACTGCTGCTTCCCCCAGCACCAGTGATCACCCATCAAGACCAGACAACACATCACTGCTGCTTCCCCCAGCATCAGTGATCACCCATCACGACCAGACAACACATCACTGCTGCTTCCCCCAGCATCAGTGATCACCCATCACGACCAGACAACACATCACTGCTGCTTCCCCCAGCACCAGTGATCACACATCACGACCACACAACACATCACTGCTGCTTCCCCCAGCACCAGTGATCACCCAACACGACCACACAACACATCACTGCTGCTTCCCCCAGCACCAGTGATCACCCATCACGACCAGACAACACATCACTGCTGCTTCCCCCAGCACCAGTGATCACCCATCACGACCACACAACACATCACTGCTGCTTCCCCCAGCACCAGTGATCACCCATCACGACCAGACAACACATCACTGCTGCTTCCCCCAGCACCAGTGATCACCCATCACGACCAGACAACACATCACTGCTGCTTCCCCCAGCATCAGTGATCACCCATCACGACCAGACAACACATCACTGCTGCTTCCCCCAGCATCAGTGATCACCCATCACGACCAGACAACACATCACTGCTGCTTCCCCCAGCATCAGTGATCACCCATCACGACCAGACAACACATCACTGCTGCTTTCCCCAACACCAGTGATCACCCATCACGACCAGACAACACATCACTGCTGCTTCCCCCAGCATCAGTGATCACCCATCACCAGACAACACATCACTGCTGCTTCCCCCAGCATCAGTGATCACCCATCACGACCAGACAACACATCACTGCTGCTTTCCCCAACACCAGTGATCACACATCACCAGACAACACATCACTGCTGCTTCCCCCAGCATCAGTGATCACCCATCACGACCAGACAACACATCACTGCTGCTTCCCCCAGCATCAGTGATCACCCATCACGACCACACAACACATCACTGCTGCTTCCCCCAGCACCAGTGATCACACATCACCAGACAACACATCACTGCTGCTTCCCCCAGCACCAGTGATCACCCATCACGACCAGACAACACATCACTGCTGCTTCCCCCAGCATCAGTGATCACCCATCACGACCAGACAACACATAACTGCTGCTTCCCCCAGCACCAGTGATCACCCATCACGACCAGACAACACATCACTGCTGCTTCCCCCAGCATCAGTGATCACCCATCACGACCAGACAACACATCACTGCTGCTTCCCCCAGCATCAGTGATCACCCATCACGACCAGACAACACATCACTGCTGCTTCCCCCAGCACCAGTGATCACACATCACGACCACACAACACATCACTGCTGCTTCCCCCAGCACCAGTGATCACCCAACACGACCACACAACACATCACTGCTGCTTCCCCCAGCATCAGTGATCACACATCACCAGACAACACATCACTGCTGCTTCCCCCAGCATCAGTGATCACACATCACGACCAGACAACAAATCACTGCTGCTTCCCCCAGCATCAGTGATCACCCATCACGACCACACAACACATCACTGCTGCTTCCCCCAGCACCAGTGATCACCCATCACGACCACACAACACATCACTGCTGCTTCCCCCAGCACCAGTGATCACCCATCACGACCACACAACACATCACTGCTGCTTCCCCCAGCATCAGTGATCACCCATCACGACCAGACAACACATCACTGCTGCTTCCCCCAGCATCAGTGATCACCCATCACGACCAGACAACACATAACTGCTGCTTCCCCCAGCATCAGTGATCACCCATCACGACCAGACAACACATCACTGCTGCTTCTCCCAGCATCAGTGATCACCCATCACGACCAGCCAACACATCACTGCTGCTTCCCCCAGCACCAGTGATCACCCATCACGACCAGACAACACATCACTGCTGCTTCCCCCAGCACCAGTGATCACCCATCACGACCAGACAACACATCACTGCTGCTTCCCCCAGCACCAGTGATCACCCATCACGACCAGACAACACATCACTGCTGCTTCCCCCAGCACCAGTGATCACCCATCACGACCAGACAACACATCACTGCTGCTTTCCCCAACACCAGTGATCACCCATCAAGACCAGACAGTGATCACCCATGACAGTGATCATCCATACAGTGATCATCCAGACAGTGATCACCCATCACTACCAGACAGTGATCACCCATCACGACCAGACAGTGACCACCCATCACGACCAGGCAGTGATCACCCATGACAACCAGCCAACACATCACTGCTGCTTCCCCCAGCATCAGTGATCACCCAACAAATCATTGTTGCAATCACTCCCCCATCACCCAACTTGACTTGACTCTCATCACACCTTTAGTTCCAGTTTCGTCCCCGTTTGGCAATTCATTCGCTTTTCTATTGCATTACTCTCTAAAAAAAATTTTAATAAAATAAAAGTCACCAATTAACTTTGTTATCAAGATCCATTTATATACATACATACATACATACATACATACATATATATAAATATATATATATATATATATATATATATATATATATATATATATATATGTATATATATATATATATATATATATATATATATATATATATATATATATATATATATATACATAGGCGGATCTAGGGAGCTATTCTGGGGGCGGGGGGCTAAGCTAGGAAAGGACGCCATAGAAATTAATCTTATGAAACCAAACAAACTTTTAATTGAAACCTTAACTCTAACATAACCTGTATCACATAATCACACCCGGATATAAATTAATTTTCAGGACATAAACTTGACTTTTTTAATAGCTACTGATAGGAAATATCTGAACAAACTGGTGATCAGACTAGTATTGCAAACAAAATGTTACATGAACATTGAAAAAAAAAATAGTAGTATGTACAATGGGACCGGTCCCGAACGGAATCTCTACAACTTAAACATTAATTTCCGGCTACCAGTCGTACTGTATCTGTCAATCACAGTTTCTGTAGAGGGGAGGCGATTGCTAACTAACCAAGGCGGGCACTGGGCAGGCCATCAGGTCAGGCTAGGCCTACTTTGTGGCGGGTATGAAAGTTGACAATTATCTATTTTCGACTTTTTTCTACAGTCTTTCTGTATAATACAGTTAATCCTCTCCTATGATATTACTCTATAGTTACGAAAGAAACAAATGAAAACTGGCGAAAAATTAAGTTCTAGAGGCTGAAGGGAAATTTTTCCGCACAGGAAACCTGAAACAAGAACGGGCAATTTCATAGTCGAACTGATAACGTCACGCATCTGTATACTCTGACCTGCAGGAAACTCCTCCCATTGTCGCTGAGGGTCCAGCAATTTTACTGCTCTGAAAAAAGTATGCTAAAAACCATTGCTAGATATGGCCAGCTTATAGCAGCGTATTGCACATATAAGTAATACTTTGCTTTTTCAATTATATAACACAACTTTCTAAAATGACAGTGGAGAAATATTGAGAATGGAAATAACCTACTGGTACCTTGCATTGACGTCATATAGAGTTGCCAAACGGTAGTAAAAATGTTTGTTTACACCAGTCGGTGCCACAATCTAAATCTCAACTAAATCATTAAATGTGGTATCTAATCAAGGGTAATATAATTGCAACAGAGGAAATAACTAATCCCTTCTCACCCACCGTCTCTCAACAGCAAATGCCAAACTTGGTGACCTGGCAAACTGTGCAACTCAACCAACACTCCCGCATGCTGACGTCATAGGGTAGGAAAACACCAAAGTCTTTACAAACAATAAAATATACTGATTTAAGCAACATTTACGATATTATATCACCATAAGAATATTATGATACTTTCAAAATCTTTTCTTTTATAATGACAAATAAAGCACTATATATTTATAAAAAAAATATATATATATATACGAGGGGGAAGCTGAAGATGTCCTCCCTCTCACTCACCCCCGAGAGTCAACACTTTTACAAACATTTCCGCCTCCTCAAGCGATAGGAAAATTCCTTTTAGCCGACAAGGGGATGTTATTTAATACTGAGGAAAATGTCCAAGGGTCAAGGGAGAGAGAGAAGGGCAGGGGAAGGCGAAAAGATAGATTAATACTACTGCCGTGAGACACTACCCTCCCGTAAAAATGCATTTGCATTTAGGATAAGAGGTCATAAATTCGTTCTATCGGGGAGTACATACGTACTACATTAGGGTGCGGTCGCCCGCCATTCCTGCTTTGTGGGGTGAGAGCTAACCATGTAGGCGGCCCCACCCCCGAAGGGGGGGGCCACTTGTATCTCCCTCCTGTCTCTGCCTCACCCCTCTCCCAATCCATCATCCAAACCATAATTCCTTGCTGAAGTCAGATATGATCAAGGTTAGATAAATGTTGTGTGTGCTTTGTTTCTACACGGCCATGGCCCCAATGCCTCCCCCCCTAGATCTGCCTATGTATATATATATATATATATATATATATATATATATATATATATATATATATATATATATATATATATATATATATATGTATATATATATATATATATATATATATATATATATATATATATATATATATATATATATATATATGTATATATATATATATATATATATATATATATATATATATATATATATATATATGTATATATATATATATATATATATATATATATATATATATATATATATATATATATATAATGTATGTATATATCACTATTAGTGATGGGAATTCCGGCTCTTTTCAGAGAACCGATTCTTTCGTTCTCGTCCACTCAATAGTGGTAATAAGTGAACTGGCAAGGTATGCATGTGATTTTTCAATGCACGGGGGCGAGCTGATTTGCCAACAACCACCAACTTAGGACGATGCATACCGTCAGCGCTAGCACAACAAAGTGCCGAAATCCTATCCTTACTCATTTTCTTCCCTCTTATCACTTCATTCTTATTTTTTACACCATAATCCTCACACACTCGCTTCACAGACGCACCACTTTCCAACATTTTGATCAGCTCAAACTTCTGTGCTACAGTTAAATTCACCCTTTTCCTCTTTTCTACTTTTCCTCCAGATGACATGGTTGTAGAAAATTATGATAATTTGAGCACAACAAGGTCAAAACAATGGAACAATGAGCTATACGTGTTGTTGCAGCTGGCTGTAAACAAACTGACCGCCTCCCAATTTGCGGTCCGGTGTTGCCACATCTCTATCGGTACCGCGGGACTTTCAAATTGTCCGTTGCTTCCGAAATTCGTTAAAGCGACGTATGAGTGTATATATATATATATATATATATATATATATATATATATATATATATATATATATATATATATATATATATATATATATATATATATATACCGTTTAGTGAAGTGGCCCAAGAGGTTGAAGAAGTTGGACCACCCTGCATTAGACATTTATTTATTTATTTTTTTTTTTTTGTATTCCTCTAAATGTAAATGTATATGACCTATGGTTGTAATAAAGTTGTTATTATTATCATTATTATAGCCCTGTGTAACTAATCTAACCACATAATCTAATCAATCCTCGTTCACCTTTGAGAATGAAAGAAAATTGATTGTGTTGGGTAGGTGGTATGAATGCATACTTCTTATATCAATTACATCAGTTCAACATTCTATATACCCACCTTATATCCCCATTAAAAGGCATTGCTAAGAAAAGGAGTCTAGAGTTTAACAAGATATTGCTCTCCCATCTCCCTCAAATAATAAATAAAATAAAAATATAAAAATAATAATAATAAAAAATAAAAAATAATAAAATTAAATAAATAAATGAAATAATGAAGAGAAAAAAAAAATGTAGAATATCTATTAATACTTACAGTAAACTTTAAGTAGAGATGAATATACTGCTTGCTGATCAATGGTGTTAATCCCCCGAGAAGCAGTGATGAGATGCATCAGAACATCCTCTTTTTCATTCTTGACGTAATACTCAAGTTGATGAATCAGTTGGCGGTGGTCCAGGTTGTCTCCAAGGTTCTGGAAGGTTCAGTAACATAGTGACAGCAAATGTTTTATAATTAAATACAATGCTTCCTCCAATTTTGTGTGAAATGAGTCAACATTGCAGGCCCTAAAATTCAAATTGGCAAAATTGGATTCATTAACCTTACGGTGATTTTGGTCATATTTTTGATCTTGTTTGTACACAAATACATGTAATTATACATCCTACAATAAAGAAAATTACAGAAAAATAAAAAAATTATCATTATCCATAAGAAAATTTATTTAAATGATCATTATACTGTACCTGGAGATGAAGATTGGTCTCGGTCGCAAAATTGGAATATCACAAAATTGGAGGAAGCAATGTACACACACACACACACACACACACACACACACACATACACACACACACACACACACACACACACACACACACAGTAAAGCAGTATATCATGTGTGCCTTACCTTGAGTACTATTGCAGCCTCAGAGGGTCGTCCAGCCTCTAGGTAGGCATACGCCAGGTCGTGTTTAGCGAAGATGAAACCCTTCACTTCAGTAATAAGGGCTAACATTTCTTCTAACAGCTGATCAGAGACAACACACTCACTGCAGGTACAAAGTGGAAGGGAAATATTTATGTTTTTTATAAAGAAATATTGCATGAAAATATTATGCCTTACCTCACCTTACATTACATCACATATTAATTTATCTTCCGATGTGGGATGGATATATTATTTTCATCTTTTGCTCTTTTGCCTCTCTCTCTCTCTCTCTCTCTCTCTCTCTCTCTCTCTCTCTCTCTCTCTCTCTCTCTCTCTCGCTCTCTCTCTCTCTCTCTCTCTCTCTCTCTCTCTCTCTCTCTCTCTCTCTCTCTCTCTCTCCCCCCCCTACACACACACACACACACACACACACACACACAATATAGATGCCTCACTTATGTATATTTTCAGTTCATTATCATCATTATTATTACACACACACACACACACACACACACACACACACACACACACACACACACACACACACACACACACACACACACACACACAGACACACACACACACACACACACACACACTCCTACTGGACTAAGTCAAATCTCATCCTACATAAAAGGTAAATATTCATGAAATAAAAAATACTAACCTTTCACTGCTTGTCTGTTGCTGTTTAATAATGTGTATAAGAAGTTCTCTCCGCATGGGAAGACAGCTGTAATGATCCTGAATCTTTCTAGCAGTCTCAACACCTCCTCTCACGTCTCCTCTGTAACATAGTCATAGCATCATCATAATAATAATATTAATAAATAAATTAAATAATAATAAAAAATAAATAAATAAAATCTTATATAGACATGATTTAGGTTTCTGTAACGTAGTCATAGCATAATAATAATAATAATAATAATAAATAAATAAATAAATAAATAAATAAAGAATAATAATAATAAAAAAATATTTAAACAAATATCTTATATAGACATCATTTAGGTTTCCTCTGTAACGTATTCACAGAATAATAATAATAGCAATAATAATAATAATATTAATGATAATATGTAATAGTAACAATATTAATAGTAATCATAATAATAATAGTAATAATAAAATAATAATAATAATATTATTATCTTATATTGTATATACATCAATAAAAAATAAAAAATAAATTTAAATAAATTATAAAAAAATTCAGGTTTTAAATCATCTAAGCCATTCATATCTAAATGCAATTCACTCTCTCTCTCTCTCTCTTTAACCTAACCTTTGAACACCCTAACTACATTTCACTTTTTTATTTTTCAATTTTATCTTCCACACTATTGAGTAATGGATGACAGTATTCTCTTAACACCTTCCCAACTCTTCCCTCACCTGTTGAGTCTGCTCTTCACCAGCACTCCGAGAGTCACAGTGTCTGGCTTCACCAATCCGCCCACAACCAACAGGTCAAACAACGAATCGGTCTCCTCTGAGGTCATGGTGCTTGCAGACGCCAGGAGTAAATTCCTACAGTTATTTCGTATAAGTGTTGTGTCAAAGTTTCTATCAGTTTTCATTATGTAATTTTGAAGGATCTCCATTGTCTCTGAAAATGTTATTGTAATTAATAGTTTCAGTTTCTTCTCACTGGATATAACTTAGTTATTCACAAACTTTTGTCCATTATCAAGTACTGTATCACTGCATACAACCAATACATTTTTTGTATACTTTTCTTTTAATATATTGTTTTCCAAGGGGATAAAAAAACACACACACACCTGTACGCCTGCCCTGCTTGGTGAGTAAGATGTGCACACACGCACACGCACACGCACACACACACACACACACACACACACACACACACACCTGTACACCTGCCGTGCTTGGTGAGTAAGGTGCACAAGTCCAACACCTTAAATGAGTCCACTTTGAAGTCCAGGTGTTGTGTGTTCAGGTGAGAGAACATGTCCAATGCTGCATCAACGTTACTGTTCTTCACATAGGCTGCAAGGACCCCAGACAACATACCAGGGCTCACCTTCACACCATCTCTGGAGGCACACTGGTGGGACGAGATGATGAGAGAGAGTAATCACAAATTATCATTATTATTTTTTTTATCTATGGAAGCACTGTGAGGGGAAGGTGATGAGAGGGATGGGAGGGAGGAACCACAAATCATTTCCTTTTATTTTTTATTTAATTTTATTTATTTCAATTTTATTTATTTATTTATTTTATGATTATTTTTGTTTCCCCGTACAATACAAGTTCGCCTTCCTGTCCACTTCATTTTTTTAAAAACTTAATCTATTTATCAATCTATTTATACACGCAATATTCCACACACACACACACACACACACACACACACACACACACACACACACACACACACACACACACACACACATACACACACACACACATATAAGGGGCGACAAGCGGGATTATTTTATTTTAATTTTTTTATGAACTTGTTTTTGTTGAATGTACGTATATAAAAAAATATATATATATATATATATATATATATATATATATATATATATATATATATATATTTTTTTTTTTTTTTTTTTTTTTTTTTTTTTAAATGAAACACACACATTCACACCTCCAACATCTGATCTCCATTCCATTCTTGACCGTCAGCTACACACAAACACTGGACACACACCAAACACTACTACCATATCAAGGCAAATTACTGAACACCCAACCAATGTAATTAGGCTGTAATTCAATAAAAATGTGCTTTATTCAAGAGAAATTATACTGTTTTTAATTCCTTATCTTCAATTTTACATTTCATATTCTTAGTTTATATTTTTTAATGATGTTTTAATAATCTTTTCATAGAAGGTAAAATTTCAAATTCTAAGTCAAGGTACAGTCACCTGGAATCCCTGCGAGGCTCTCCCTAGCCTTCACACTGATCGCAGAGAGAGTATACCAGGCTCTTCCTAACCAAAATACTGAATCAGGTGACATATGTCACCTCCTTTTTCATGGGATATGTCATTGGTTGACCTCCAGTGACCCGTTCTTCATCTTGATCCTCAAATAAGTCTCTCTCTCTCTCTCTCTCTCTCTCCTTTTTTTTTTTATTTAAACTCAAATAAATCGTTTTGCCCAAAGGTGAACTCTCGTGTTCTGCCTATCTTAAGGCATCACCTTTGGGAGAATCTATCTCTCTCTCTCTCTCTCTCTCTCTCTCTCTCTCTCTCTCTCTCTCAATAATTCTAACATTTATTTGTAACGATTTGCAATGATATTTACAATAACTCTAATAG